>OZ012705.1:32354905-32448104 GCA_963942595.1 Cylloceria caligata | reverse complement strand
GTGAAAGTGGTGACGGCGACCATTCGCGCTGCCACGGTGACACGACAATAGCGCATACCACGGCATTTGTGCGAACACGGACGAAATGGATAGCACGACTGAGTACGATGAATATCGTTGTTCAGCGTGCAAAAAAGTTATAAAAAGTCAGGTAGTGCGCTGCAAGACGTGCCCGAAACTGTTTTATCATCCGGGATGTGTGTGTAAACATAAGGTGTACGATAAAAACAGAGAACTAGTGCCATGTAACGGTCCATTCGATAAATTCGTAGTTGACGAAAGCCAAAAGACGTTGACACCTGGTGCAGGTAACAGCAGAGATCGATCGGGTTCGACTGGATCATTTACTGGAAGCAGAGGTATTAGCACGACGGCAAATATCGAAGGAAAAATAGACTGGTTGGTGAAAAATGTGAAAGAAATAAAGGACGAAGTTGCATGCAAGAATGAAGTTAGGGTGATAATTAAGGAAATAGTACAACAAGAATTGAAGGGCATGAAGATCGAAATGGAAGAAATGAAAAAGATGATACAAAGACGAGTTCTAGGTACAACAAGGGAAGTAACAAGAACCTATAGTGGAGCAGTCAAAGAAAAGAAAAAGGAGACGGTTATAATTATTAAGCCTAACGAACAACAAGAAAGTGAGGCCACGAAAAAGAAGATCAAAGAAAAGGTAGACATAAAAAACATGGCTGTGGGAGTAACAAGGTTAAAGAAAGGCAGTAATGGAACTGTGATTTTGGGCTGTGAAACGACAGAAGAAATAGAAAAGCTAAAGACCATAGTACAAGAGAAAATGGGCGAGGGATTTAAAGTTATGGAAACAAAGCAACAAAAACCAAAAATTAAGATCGTTAACGTGGAAGTGGACGAACTAGAGCTGGCGGATGATGAGCTGGTTGAAACAATAAAGAAACAGAATGCAATGGAAGAAAAGGAAGGAAGGGAGATGAAAATTGTCAAAGGAATAAACAAAGAAGAGAGACACAAAAGATCAGTAATAATGATAGTGGATAAAGGAACCCACCAAGAGATACTGAACAAAGGTAAGATCAGCGTGGGATGGAGAAAATGTCCGATTTACAACCACGTCAATGTGAAGCGATGCTACAAATGTTGAGGCTACTATCATATAGCCAAGAACTGCACAAGAGAAGAAACATGCCGTAAATGTGCGGGAAATCACGAAACGAGTAAATGTACAGCGACGAAAAACAAGTGCATAAACTGCATGTTTAAAAACCAAGCATACAACTTAGAGATAAACATGGAACATGATGCATTAGATCGAGAATGCCCAACGTACAAAAGAGCAATCCAAGAAGAGAAGAGGAGAGCAGGATGGGACGATTAGCAATTACTGAAGGAGGAAATGCTATGGTATACAAATGCACAAAGTCTGATAGCACATAAGGATGAAATACGATACCAAATAGTGGATAAAATGAAACCCGCATTCATAGCGTTATCAGAGACCAGAGTGACAGCTGAAATTGGTGACAGAGAAGTGTATATGCCGGGCTATAGTGCAGTCAGATGTGATGCGGAGAATAGAAATACAGGTGGTGCAATCTTATACATAAGAGATGATATTAAATATGATATGATACCAATAAATAAAATAGAATCAAACTGCTGGTGTGCTGGAATAGAGGTCAAGGACGAACATTATAAAGGAGTGATAGTAATTGTGTATCATTCGCCAAGTGCGTCGGATGCTGAATTTATAAGACACATAGAAAACATAACTGAGGAACTAACAATAAAAGGAGACTGTTTGATAATAGGTGATTTTAATATAGATGTCACGGTAGAAACTTTCTACAAAAAGAGGTTGATAACAGGAATGCTGAGTCTAGGAATGAAGCAATACGTTAAGAAACCAACAAGAATAACGCAAGACAGTCGAACTACTATCGATTTATTATTTGCTAATAGGTGTGCACAAGTGCAGGTGGAACATGAGCCAAAGATAACGGATCATGCATGGATAAAAGTCATATTAGGTAACAGGAAGGAAAGGAATGAGTATAGAGAATATAAAACAAGAACCTATAGTAAAATTGATGTGAAGGAATTTACACGGATGTTAAGCATTACCACAAGACAAGTTCAAGAGGTAGAAGTAAGCCAAAGAGCAAGGATGCTCGTTGATAACATAGTGGATGCTCTAGATAGGTTTGCACCCAGAAATATAGTGAAGATTCCAAGCGTATGGGAAGGAAAAAAATGGTATTCAGAAGACATAATAGTAGCTGCAAGAAGAAGAGATAAGGCATACGGAGTAGCAATTACTACTGGTTTGGAGGAGCATTGGCAGCAATTTAAAGTAGAAAGGAATGCGGTAGTTAAATTAATAAGAGAAAAGAAGAAGGAATATTATGAAAAGATGATAGACGATAATAAGAAGGATCCGACAAAAATGTGGAAAACGTTAAAAGAAGTAATTAAAGGAGAATCCATGGGTACTAGAGAAGTAGAGAATATAGATTTTGAGATATTGAATGACATGATGGGAGGTAGTATAGCTGATAAATTTAATGTGTTCTATGTGCAAAGTGTAAAGAATATAGTTAATTCAATACAACGGGATACGTCTGGAAGTCCAAACCGAAGAAGAATTATAACAGGGATAAGAATGAACAATAAAAGTATAATGGAAAACTTCAATCATATTGAAATAAAGGATCTGGAGAAGATAGAGATGGGACTCCCGAAAAAGAAGGGAACGGAAGAAGGAATATCAAGTGATATACTAAAAATGGCATTCAGTGCAATAAAAGAGGAATTTGTGGAAATAATAAATGAATCCCTACGGGAGGGATGTTGCCCGGACAGCTGAAAAACTTCCACAATTATACCGATCCCAAAAATAAACAAAGCCATAAAAGCAAGTCATTACAGACCAATTAATATGTTGCCATTATACGAAAAAGTGCTCGAATTAGTAGTAAAAAATCAAATTGAAAAATATTTAGAAACCAATGACATCATAACGGAGCATCAGTCAGGATTTAGAAAGCAATATTCGTGTGAAACGGCGATTCAAACTGTTGTAGATGAATGGAAAGTGTACATTAGTGAAGGAAAAATGGTAGGAGTAATATTCATGGATTTAAAAAGAGCGTTTGAGACAATCGACAGGGATATATTATTAGACAAATTAATCCAATATGGAATTAGAGACAGGGTATTAGAGTGGTTCAGAACGTACTTAAAAAACAGAACACAGCAAGTTCGATTCAATGATAAATGGTCTGAAGTTATTCCCAACGAATATGGGGTACCGCAGGGGTCAGTACTAGGCCCGTTGCTGTTTATTATATATACAAATGATATAGTTAATTTGTGTCCAGAGGAATGTGCAATAAAAATGTTTGCTGATGACACAGTGATATATGTACCTGGAAAAAGCAGCGCGGAAGTGGAGAGAAAGATGAATATGTTATTGAGTATAGTAGAAAAGTGGATGGAAAGAAATAAATTAAAAATGAATGTAGAGAAAACAAAATATATGATTGTCAGCAGTGTAAGGAAAGTCGTGAGTAGGAATATTGTACTGAAGGTTTTGGAGGGAACGAAACTTGAGAGAGTAGAGTCAATAAAATATTTGGGTATCATTATTGATGACAAGCTACGATTCAAAGACCACTGTGAGTATATGTTAAAAAAAATAGGGAAAAAAACGAGCTTTCTAAACAGAATGGGGAATTATGTATCTGCGTATACGCGATGTGTGATATATAAAGCAATCATAGCACCTCACTTTGAGTATTGTGCAACACTGTTAGTAGCTATGGGTGAAACAGGGTTGAAGAAACTGCAGATCGCGCAGAACACAGCAATGAGGGTTATATTACAATGCAACCGCTATACGAAGGTAGAAGATATGCTGAGCGCGGTACAATTTATGTCCATAAGGCAAAAATTGTACTATAACGTTTGTACATTTATCTTTAAAGCCGTGAAGAATCTACTGCCAAAAAAATTTAAAAATCGGCTACAAATAGTAGGAACGAAGAGTGGTAGGGAAACAAGGCAAGCGGAAAATATAGTAATATAATTTAGAAGAACGAGAAGTGCACAAATGAGTATGTACTATGAAGGAGTGAAAATATATAATGCATTGCCAACTGAACTGAAAGGTTGCGAAAAAGTAGAACAGTTTAAACGATTGTTAAAGGAGTATATTGTGTCAACAGTAAAGTAAAATGTATGTAGATGTAAGAAAAATATGTAACACTGTGTATAAAATAGCTGAGAAAGCTAATAAACATCAATCAATCAATCAATCAATCTCTCTCCATGACTGTCATCAGTGTATGCTTTATAATATTTCGAGCGAAATGTACACTATATACAACTATTTACAACTGTGTCTTTATCACAAATAGCTACACATACGGAGAATTATTGCGTTCGCAACACCCGATGCATGATCAGCGATATGACCACGACACAGCACAATTATTTCGGATAAAATAATTTACATAAGCTCCGTATCCTCCGGCGCTAGCAAGGCCGTGATATGCTCGAGCGCTTCTTCAAAGAATTCTTTGGAACCGATGATTTCATACGCTGCTCGAGGCGTATGAGGTTGAGAAAGAGAAGAGAGAAAGAGCGTATTGAAGGAATATATATAAAAGCGAGCCGCTTCGAAAAATCTCTAGTTAATTGTCTGATTTACTGTGGTTACTACTACTACTACTCTAACAGCACAATCATGCTCGGAGTGGTAAAGCGCTCATTGATAAGAAAATTGATAGAGTTTATATTGAAGCGTAGACCGTCGTTGCGTTCGCGGTGGGGGAGAAGAAATTTACAGATCACCCTATGGGAACTTCCGACACAAGCGGTTGTTCGTAAAATTCGCGGTATGCTGTACGAGTGTCATCAGCGCGATTTAGTTGACGCGCATGATATTGGATTGATTCATAATGAAATAATAATTGATTCATGGTGCGTGTTATTCGTCGACGCGGTTGGCTGAATGAGCCTGCTTTGCAGCCCACACTCAGTGAAAGACGTAAGTAATATACTGCGTTAATCACTTTTATTTTATTTCCTTTATTTCATAAGATTTTTATACAGTTCGACGGTATGAAGACGAAGAAATGGGATCCGACACCTATGATTTCAATGAGGAGGGTAGAACCGATTCAGATGATCATAGCAGGGACAACGATGGTGACAGCACCGCAGGGAAACGTTGGATAAATTTTACCCAGCCGTTCTGCGGGTATAAACCAACAAACGGTATTTTCATGGTCGGTCCTGCAAGAGAACCAGATAGAGCCGTCACAGATCCATCGCGACAATACAGTTCAAGCGATGATACCATTAGCAATACAGACAATGAGGAAGAAGAAGAAGAAGAAGAAGGAGAAGAAGAACGAGAGGAGGAGCAGGAGGAGGACGATGACGACGAAGAGGAGGAGGAGGAGGAGGATCCGGTAGATTCAGGTAAGCTTTTAACAATACAATTACGCTGACAAAAATAAAAAAATTACGGGAATAATAATAGTAGAATGAAAAAACAGGGTATTAGTCGGACTCAAATGTTTTTCGCTTTGCACGATTCACTGTGCCGAGACCGCCGACAATCGAGTTGGTTTACGAAATGCGTCGGCGGTTCACGGGCGCAGTCAAAGGATTCGAGGACTAGAAGCAAATATGAGTTCGTAATTCTTACGTTCACAATTTAGCTAGCGACAAACAAAAAATAAAATAAAATAAAATAAAAATTCAAATAACTGGTTTCATTATGCTTGCAGGTGGACAGACTGGCGCTGGAAGCACTGCTACACGGGGAGGTGATATTTTGCCTCCTGGTGAACGCTTCGGTATCGACAATGAGCAGAGCCGATATTTTCTACGCTTTAGAATGCGGGGTCGAGAGACAGATTTTCATTTTCGTCAGCCACCGGACGGTATTGATCATCTGACTTGGTTCGAGGGCGGTGTATGAAATGTTCTCACGCGTCTTAAAGAATCGTGCGAAGGACATGATTATGTGGGTATGACTCTGAGCGCGCCGTCTTTCGCGCAAGGACCTGTATGGTTATCATTTCGATCAGCTCGTGACATCGTTCCTGACGATATATGGCGACTAATTAATAGTGTAGCTCACAGCGCGCGCAAATTTCGAATCGACGCTTTTACATGTAGAATGACGATATGTATTGCGACGTATTGACTATAAAGCACAATATATACGTCGAGGCTGCATTACCGCGTGCGACATACACCAAGTAGACTAGCTGGTACTCGGCAACTCGCGACGCTCGGTACACACACAACAGAGCACGGCTACCGAGCGTCACTCACACCATTAGGCCGGTACGTCAAAGACAAGGTCCCGTTATTCGTTCGAAAGCACCGGTAGAAAATTAAAAGCCAACGAATAATTTCAAAAAGTACCAAGGCTACCAGTGGGCTACAGGAAGATGGGCTACAGGACCGCCACCAACTACAGTTATACCAAAAGCATGGGCCAACTGGAGGGGACTCTGGTATAAAAAGGCCAGAATTTCGGCATTCGGGGAACAGTTTTGTTCACAGGTCCCGCCAACGCAGAAGTCCAGCTACCAGGAAGGAAGAGCAGACGAGCCCTCACTAGCTGCAGCTACACGGATATTCCGAGAGCCCAGCTGGAGTACCTGTCACATACATCTGACGGGAAGCAGCTGAGTCGGTGCTGCGTTCGAGGCCAACGCACCGCAGACCCAAACATCAACAAAGCGGTCTCACTCTCTCTGGTAGCCGAGGATCGAGTCAAATCGACCGTCTACTCTCTCGGACACGAAATGCTCCTCACAGTATATTAAATAACGAGGATATAATATCTGCATTATTAAAGACCAGAAAATTATGATAGCATAGGAAATTCAGTAGGGATACAAATTAAAAGAAAGATTGGAGGCAAAATATAAAAAGGCGAGAAATATACAAGTTACGGCCTTGATATACCGAGTCGCTGCGCATGCACTTAGAATGCATCGCACTGACGCCGGATTGTAGCAGCGGTCGGGTGGACGCGCAAATCAACCTTGAAACAAAATCATCATATCAGCAGTAAAGTCCACTCCCACCGACGGGCCTATAGTGAGTATTGAACGACTCAGTGGTAGACACAAGGATAGTCTCGATACTAGGAGCGGCGGTCGGCTAGTTACCGACGGTACGCATGATAAAACTCTTACCTAGGGAACGCGACGGGTAGATAAGAATTATCAAGCAACGTTTATTTTTCTTTTATAAATTCAATATTAGTTAACGAATATCTTCACATTAGGAATTATATTATTTATCAACATCTCTTTGCACGTCATAGTGCATATTGTTAATCGAATGTCATATCTCTATTCTCATAAATTCTGTAAATTCACCCGCGTACACGATTATAGATGCACTCGAGTGCCCGGGAATAATTGAATGTAAGGCGCGAGGTAGCCAAAATACCGAGAGAAACAGGGTTAGATAATTGAATTTTCTATTTATTTTCCTGATGTATCGCATAATTTTTATCTGTTTATCTGAATAAACCCTACTTCTACCTATTACAAAAGCCTAAAATTACTTTCCTTCCTGCTCGAGTCCGAACAAGCCCATTAAGGGCAATGTTAACGTTTAATACCGTTACAGTATAGTACAAGGCGTCGAAGGCGCCGGTGTGGGCACCAGGCTTACACACGAGACTATAGCAAATAAGTCAATTTTACGCATAAGTAATAGCGATAATTCGTGTCTACAACGATCCCTTGTCACATCCCGAGCGCATGCCGAACGCGGTCAAATACGTACGGGCAAGCTACACAGACGATGGTGTCAAATTCGGAACGGGCTTCGAGGAGCGCAATATACAGCAGCGATAGAGCTCACGCGTAATGTTGCGGTAACGACACCGTCTTAGAGGGTGCGGTGTGCGCGAGATTCAGCTCTTTCAGGAATACTTGGTTCACGAGGGTATAGCGATTGTTGTCTATATGAATTTCTCACCTTCGGAAAACGCGTTCCGGCTCTGTACGATGGGCGAAAATCCGTACTCTCCGCAATAGGTGAAATTAAGCATACACTCTTCATTCTCTATTACGAGCGTTCTCCTCACTATCAGCCAATATTAAATCTCGCTGGTGTGCTATGTAGCCGGGGGTTCTGCACACAGTGTAATTCCAAGTATAATCGAGTACTCGAGCATCGCTGTAGCTATCAATGTGCTCGATGGAAATCCACTTATTGCAACGGCAATAGAGACTCTCAGCCATTGCACAGACTGTAATTGTTTGTTCTTTGGTGCTGTTTGCCTCACTCATCACAAGGGTGAGGGCTCCGCGGGTATCACGTCTCGTAAATAAAGACAGTACAGCGTCTGTAAAGCATTGTAAATCTGTAGAGGCTGATCGCATATGATTAAAACCACAGATAAAAAGATGCATGTATGTGGTATATCATTTTGTATTACATGCAGGCAAACTCAAAAGACTACGCATGCGTGTTTTATAGCACCTCTTAAGAAACCAGAGGCGCCAAAGAAGAAGAAAAAAGACAAGCCTTCCACGATATTTTTGATTTATGGTTTTGAGACGCAACAACACGAGCAATTGCACGATGATAAATCGACACGAATTGACGAGCCGAATTTATGTGTTACACAATGCATATACAGTAGCGGACAAAAGTTTAAGACGATGAATTACAATTTGGTTCATAGATCTGTCATACAAGTACTAACGTTTCTTTCGGCTTGTTGTTTTTTTACAATACATGTGTACGTTTGACCTTCATAATGTAGAAGTCTCGGTCGTCAAATGTAAACAATATAGATTATACAATTTTTTTTTCTTCCAACCATCTGTAAACAGCGGACATTAGTTTAAGACGATCTGTCGAACAAGATACCCGTAGTCGATCCACGCAATAATTTGATATATTAATACTGTAAATAGTTTGTGGTGTATCATCCAGTGTCTTAAGTTTAATTACGTACGAAAAAAGTATGGGTAAAGCCCGTAATTTGTCATCAACTGAACGAAAACTAATCGTGTCTCTACGGAAGCAAAATGAGACATTTTCTTCAATTGCAACTCAAATGAATCGATCAGAAACTTCTTGTAAGCAAGCGTGGTACAAGTTTGTGAAGACTGGGGACTATTTTGATCGACCAAAAAACGGTAGACCGCGGAAACCACGCCAACGCTGGATCGTCGGATTCATCGATTAAGCGAGAGAGATCGTTTTCGTTCAGCAGTCGATATCAGAGCTGAAATATCCAGTAATAATAATGCACAAATTAGTGTAAGAACTGTCCGAAGACGATTAGACGAATTCAATTTGAAAGCACGAAAGCCACGGAAGAAGCCGATGCTCAGTAAAAAGAATAAAAAATTACGACTGCAATTTGCTAAGGCTCATCGGCATTGGACAAGTGAGGATTGGCAGAATGTGCTATTTTCGGACGAATCCAAATTCAACCGAATTTGTTCTGACGGGATACTGTATGTAAGACGTCGAATTGGCGAAGATTTAAATCCTCGATGTGTTTTACCGACAGTTAAGCATGGAGGTGCAAACGTAATGGTGTGGGCATGTTTTTCTCGCAATGGTCCTGGACCAATACGCCGAATTAATGGAATCATGGACCGTTTTCAATACTTGGATATATTGAAAAATACTATGTTACCGTATGCCTACGAAAATATGGGTGATAATTTTATTTATCAACAAGATAATGACCCAAAGCATACGGCTCGGGTAGTAAAAAGTTTTTTTCAAGATGAAAAAATCACTTTATTACCGTGGCCGTCGCAGTCGCCGGATTTAAATCCAATTGAAAACTTATGGTGTACCATAAAAAGAAGGGTTCAAAGAAATAAACCAAAAAATTTTGACGATTTGTACTCTTTGGTTGAAAAAACGTGGAATGAAACAACTGTGGACGACTGCAAAAAATTAATTGATTCAATGCCTCAAAGATGTGCTGATGTGATAAAAAATAATGGACTGTGGACAAAGTATTGAAGGGAGGAAAATATCTGTATATTTTCTACCAAAAAATATTTTTTTACGTATAGTCTTAAACTTTTGTCCCCGAAGATATCAAACAAATTTATGTTTTCTTTGTTTATTGTATCTAATGTTGTTACGCGCAAAATTGAATTTATGTAATAAATATATGAATTAATGATTAATTAGCTAATACAAAAAAAAATCCACTGAGTCAATTCTTTTCATAAAAAAATCAACGATTACTTTTTTTTTCCTCTCCGTCTTAAACTTTTGTCCGCTACTGTATATGACATGTCTAGGTATCACAGATATAGAGATCGATTGTGCTGATTGTGGTAAACGTGAATTCGTGTTTATCGCTGGTCCTGTTGGGGAGCCCGTGAAATTGGCATTATCGCAAAAATTTAAAAAGACCATCTGTATTGCTCATAATGCGAGAGGTTTCGACGCGCAATTTATACTACGGTATTTAATCGAAGTGCAAAAAACACAGTTGCCCTCTCTGATTATGAATGGCACGAAGATTGTCTCGATGAAGATTGGCGATGTCGTTTTTCTCGGTAGTCTAAACTATTTACCCATAGCATTTAGCGCTTGACCTAAGGCCGTTGAATTCGCAGATGAGGTGGCAAAAGGTACATTTCCCCATTTATTCAACACACCGGAATATCGGAATTACACAGGTCCTCTGCCGGCTCTGCATTTTTACTCACCAGATACCATGTTCGCAGCGGATCACGAGCGATTTGTAAAATGGTATGGGGAAGAATCGAGTCGCGTCGATTATAAATTTGATTTTGCGACGCAATTTGTGCAATATTGTCGTACAGATGTTAAGGTTTTGAGACGAGCGTGTCTAGCTTTTCGAGAGTTACTTATACGTTGCGGAAGCGTGTGCCCCTTTACAGAAGCATGCACGATAGCAACAGCATGTATGAGAGTATTTCAAAAGAATTTTCTACGGAAAGATCGCATTGCAGTGTTACCCCCAGGGGGGTACCCCTGGGGCGATAAGCAGTCGCGCAAGGCCGTCGTATGGCTCGTATGGCTCGAGCTCAAGCGCACCTGCGTTATCGCTCATGCTGGACGCACGAGAGAGTATCGCCCTCCGACCGGCCTACCGGCTGTCGACGGATACTACGTGGACGCCGGGGTCCATCACGTTCTTCAATTGCACGGCTGCTTTTGGCATGGATGTCCGCGATGTTATAGCGTGAATAGAGATGCTCGAACTAAATTCGGTGATACAATGGATGAGCGATACGAGCGTACCGTTTTTATTTCCGGGCGAATCAGATCGAAAGGCTACACTTGTAATGAAATAATTTTATTTCTTGTATTTGTTGTCTATTTAATCTGGGGCTCGAGGGGGAAAAACTAAATATGGACAGAATCGAAACTTGAACTTGAAACGATATTTAATGATTGAACGATTTTTTTGTAATAATTTAATCGTTCTTGAATTGAGTTTCAAGAATATTCAATCAAGGTTATAAATCTTTTATTATTATAACAACGTTATTATCACTCAGTTATACTTTAAAAAAAAACAGTATTCAATTATTTTTATATGATCGAACTAAATCTCACACAACATTACATCAATATCACACCTCATTCATGATTATAACAACATTATTATTGATCAATTTAATTTCAAAAAAGAGTATTCAGTTATTATTATATACCATTAATTAATAGCGCAACGATCTCATCGGATTAATTTCTATTTGAATGATATTCAATCAATATTATAAATCATTCTTCAGTGCAGCAACAATATAATCGATCAAATTTCACAAATATCTGAGACTCGCAGTACACAAACGTTCTTTATGGCCATAAGTATACATATATTATCGTAGAACGTCGAAACTTATTTTATTAACCTCTGGAGGTTATGCACGTGAGCCCCGTAATTGGATTGCGCTGGGGCTGGGTTGGGAAGTCTCCTATGATCACTCTGCTATTGCTGGGTGTCAACCGATCTCTTCATTTGGACTTTGTCCGTACTCGAGTCCTTGGCGTAGATAGCGGTTGAATTCCCGTATCATGAATATGTCACGTTGAATGTGAGATGACCCCGTATCGGTTGAATTTTTGTACAAGACGTATTTGATATCGCAAGCAATGGAGACGTTTATTTATAGATTTATATAAATTGAGGTAAACATTGAAAATTAAACATTGGTATGCGATTATTATAATTACGAGTATCCGCGACTACGGTTGCGAATTATCCGAGCAGGCTTTTCGCTCGGCTGCTTTTTCGCGACTCTCTTAATAACGGTCAACACAAAATCAATTACTAAGGTGACCATAATAAAACATGCGCACGACGCGATCAACATACCGCTCGCATTTATTCGGGAAGGGAGTGAGACAGATCCACGGCTCGTTAGATCGATTCGTTACACACTTAAACCGAAATATGGGAATGCGATTTTGACAGATTACTCGAGAATAACGAAGAAATGTTGTTATACGTGAAAAACCACGCCATGGTTAAGAAGGAGCCTCTCGAACCACACGATGCATTCCTTGGCGGTCGAACGGAAAATGTTGTAAGCTTGTACGACGTCGCGAATGGGGAGCAGATTCGCTATATGGATGTGTGCTCGCTGTATCCATGGGTGTGTAAGAATGGAAAATATCCCGTTGGACATCCGAAATTGTACGTAGGTGCGAGTGTCGAGAACTCGTAGGACCTGAAAACGATCTAAGTGTCGTCGAGGGTCTCGTGAAGTGTACCGTGGTAGCACCGTGCGATTTGTATATTCTCGTACTGCCTGTTCGCATGCATGGGAAACTACTGTTCCCCAGTGTAGAACGTGCTATACAGATATGGACATATCCGCGGGCTGCACACACGGTGACACGACTGAGCGAGCGTTTGACGGTACATGGGTCGTGGACGAACTGAGAAAAGCTGTGTCCCTCGGATATAAGGTGACGCGTATCTATGAAATTTGGCAATACGTTGTTACGCAGTTTGACTCGACAACGCGACGAGTCGGTCATTTTGCCGAGTACATTGATACGTTCCTAAAAATAAAACAGGAGGCGAGTGGACCGCCAACAGAGTGTAACGATAACGAGGAGGCGATAGCGCGTTTTATAGCACCGTACACGAAGTCTGAGGGTGTGTATCTCGAGCGAAGTGCTTTGCAGTCAAATCCGGGTTTGCTTTTACTCGCAAAATTGGCTCCTAATTCATTCTGGGGAAAGTTTGGTCAACGTGAGAATCTCACGAAAACCGTTATCGTTTTCACGCGCGCGGAACTAATGAATTTACTAATGAGCCCTGAGATTGAGGTGTCGGGAATGCTACCGATTAATCACAAGATCATGTATGTGAACTATGTGAGCAATCGCGATGCTATCCAACCATCCCCGACATCAAACGCCGTGATTGCAGCATACACGACGGCACAGGCATGCCTAAAACTATACAGTTATCTTGAGGGGCTCGGGCGACGAATATTGTAATGCGATACGGACACCTGTATTTACGTAAGTCGACTCCGTGGCAACGAGTATGAGCCGGCAATCGGTCAATTTCTAGGAGATCTCACGGATGAATTAAGCGAATATGGGCCTGGTAGTTATATAAATTCGTTCGTTTCGGGAGGACCGAAAATTTACGCATACCTTGTTCGTAAGCGCGACGGTACGATTATTGAAAAATGCAAAGTAAATAGTATCACGCTAAACTTTACGAATAGCCGTCACGTAAATTATGATGCATTACGATCTTTCGTGACAGGCGCTAGGAGCGTACCTATTATTTTAAAATTCGACTCTATTCGACGCCCGGAATTTCATCATGTACTTACGCGTAAAGAAACGAAATCATGCGAACCTGTTAACACGAAACGAAAGCGGCACGGAATGTACTCTACTGTACCGTACGGCTATTGTGAAATACGCTAATTAGTATAACGCAAAAAGTATTAATAGTTTTACGGTTGAATTCGCGATATTTTAAAATAATCTTTTTGTCTGATTTAACGTATGGTATTGAGAATCCGTCCGATGTGGCTTGACAGATGTGTGGAGATATTGAAAGTAATGAAGCCTCACTCGATACAGGGTGATAAATAAACCAGACACATTGTTGTTCTCTTGAGAAAGCGGTTTATTCCACCGTCCGTCAGCTCTCATACAAAATACAATTTTGGTTATAATTTGGAAAAAATGTTAAATGTCAAAATAAGTTAAATTTGGAAAACAACAAAATTGATATAAAATAATTGCACCAAAAAGTCAAAGAATTGAACTGTATGAACAAATAAATTGAGCTGAATATCTGGACTGAGAACCAGCACACAATTATATTAATTGTGTGCTGTAGGTACTCAGAGCGGTGTGCGTGCTGCAGCCAGTGCTGCAGAGCACGCCACGCTATGAGATCAATGAGTGCTTAAAATGTGTCAATTATTCACTACAAGCTCTCAGCAAATTTATCTGAGAGAAGTTGCAGCGAATAGGTGAGAGCGCTTGCAATTGAATTGCTTGAGTGACGTGACTGAATGTGAGAACAGCTACGCAGTCAGCACTGCGTAGCACAATACAACATAGACTGAAGATGCACAAATGAGCAGAGTATAGTCACTGTACTTTCCCAGCCGATTTTCTGGGGGAAACTACAGTGAATATAAAGCACAGTGAGGAGGACATGGTGCAGCACGTGCTGCAGCGCACGCCACAAAGTGAGACAAAAATGTTGATGTACCGCTATTTTTTTCCTCACTGACAGTGAATTGCTCTGGATTATATCAGTGTACGCTTACCTTGAGTTCTGAGTCCTGGTGAGCGAGAAGTTGAGCGAGTCCGGTGAATTGCTACAGAGAAACGGTCCGAGAGTCCTTTGATGTGTGTGCTGTTCCCGTGGTTGTTCCGAAAAAGTGTCAAAATTTCCAATATGACTGCAAGATATGAAAGCGTCGTTGGGCGCTTAAGTCAATTGAGGGAGATAGCCGGTGAGCGAAGCCGAAGTCAAGTGAGAGAGACATCCTCTCGCTCAACGCGGCGTGCCTACGAGGCACAGCCTCGGCTATCTCCGGCCCAACCGAACGCAGCGTGCTAGAGCACAGCAACAGGTCAACGCACGGCGAATATCGATCGCCGTGCGCCAGCTGATTATCCAACACTGTACAATACATGAAAAAATATATATATTGATTTGATATGTATAAAACCGTTGTCTGCTCGTTCTTTTTGTGCTGCTATTCGTAGCAGTAGCTGCTATCTCTCTATCGTTCCGTTTTGTTCTGACTTTCTCATCGTTGATGCCTTTTGTCCCGTCTTTCTTATTGAGTGTTCCTTTTGTTGTTACGTTCTCGTGCTACCTCCGCGGATATAATATTGCTGTTTAGAATTACATGATTCATAAAATTTGCACATAGAGATGTATGCATAGTGAAATAAAAATATTGCTTCGTTTGTGAGAAATATAAAAACTATCATTATTTAATTTACATACGGTGTAAACATCAGCTTATACGGCGGGCCGGCGCCTCATCAGCTCGTCAAGGCCGCGAAAATAGCTGATGCCGCGGGGTTGCCGCCACCACCGCCGTCGCGGTATAAGCTTATTTAAGAGTCAGCTGATTGACTTTGACAGACACTCATCGATATGGATACACGTTGGAAACATCCATGGACAGCCGTGATAAGCGGTCCTGCGGGTTGTGGTAAAACATATTTTGTCAAAAAATTCTTTAAATACATGCGCGAAATGACGGGTATCCCGTTCGAGCGTATACTTTTTTATTATTCAGAGTAGCAGACCGGGTATGCAGAGTACGATGATAAAATCGAATTTCGCGAGGGTTTACCGCAAGCAGCAGACTACTCGAATGATACAAGACCTAAACTTGTGGTCATTGACGATCTAATGCGCGTGGCATCGAACAATACCGTGGTCGATCTTTTCACCAAGTGTAGCCATCATAAAAATCTTCCTCACGCAAAATCTCTTCCATCAGGGTCATGGGCAGCGTGATATCTCCTCAAATGCTAATTACATCGTTGTCTTCAAAAATCCGCGAGATCGCGCGCAAGTTCAGCATCTAGCCCGTCAGGTATATCCCGAGAATCCGCGATATTTGCAGGAGGTATATTTCGATGCAACAGCTGTACCGCACGGCAATCTATTATTCGACTTGAAACTATCGACGCCTGATAATTGTCGATTTCGCGCCTGTATATTTCCCGATGACCAATAATATTACGTTTACGTGCCTCAATAAGTAATGCGCTTGTAATGGCATTGCGCGGACCTCTCGATAAAAAGCAAATAATTATATTTCAAGCGCTGTGTTATCTGAAGCAAGAACAACGACGTACAATTTTGCGCAAAGCAGGGATAGCGCTCGTACGGTGTATATGCGAGTGTGCTCTAAACGTTTTACAGGGAAACGTGAGTCTGAACAACGTACAAAAAAATCATCTTCGGAGGCACGTGACAATTCTTCGACGACTAGCTGCCAAAAGGGGAAATTGGAGCGGTAAGAGGAAGATCATCGTCGAGCACTATGTCGGATTTCTCAAGTTGCTTCTTGTGCCTGTCTTGGTCTACACGAGCCATGGAATATGCCAGAAAGATGGTGCTTATTTCTCATGATAACATACATCGTCTCGCTGGACTCGCCACTACTGCTGCTGCTAGTAGTACTACTACTACTACCACTACTATTACAGACCCGTTGCCCTCCGTACAGACTAGCGGTACGCCATTATCCCGCCTCGACTCTGCGCTGAGTAAAATTCTAAACTCTCACTCGTACAAGAGCGAGAGAGAGAAATGGATAGCGTACCAGCAGGTTTTACAGCGTTATCTTTACTTGGTCGAGTACGATAATACAGTACCGAATATTTGATCAAAACGAAAAATAGCAAACTCGATAGTCACAAGAATAAAATCGACGACATTTTAATGAACAAAGTTAAATCTCGACTCAATGACACACTTATTATCGATAGCTTTTCAAAAAAATGTTAATCTAAAGCAATATCGTTGCTTCGCAATTTGCATCGCAGCGTTGTTGGTAAAAAAATGGCATGGGATCGTAACGGTGTTATTTCCATAGACAGCAGAAAAATTTTAAATTCCAAAATCGTTGATCTTGTTAACGATGCTATTCGAGCTAGAAAACGCGAAAAAATCCATCAGTCGATCTCACTTTGCTAAACTCCTGCGAGCGATACAGATGCCACGCGAGATTATCGGCAATCCCGAGTTACTACACGAGCCTACATCTACATCATCCTCGACACTGCAGCGGCGTCTCATTTTACCACGCGATAGTGATAGTAACAGCAACAACAGCAGCAACAGTAGCAACAACAACGAGATCGAGACCGCACACTCAAACAGAGATTCAATGCTCCCGGCGGAAAATGACATCATCGAGGGTGAGGAGGGAGAAGAAGAAGAGAACGAACAATTGCAAAACATCGCATAAGTAGAGAGCCAACGACACCTCAGTAAATATCGATCCCCCACACCGTTAGAAAAGAAAAAGAAAAAGAAAAAGAATCCATTTGACTGGTCATCGTTAAAATTATGAAAAATCTTCAAAAAATCTATTATGACACCGCTCATCCTGCCTCCTATGCTCGAGCAAAAAATTTTGCCCAGGTGGATTGAAGAGTAGCGCGAAAAAATGTTTTACCATGGCTCGAGACACAGGATTCATATAACATGCATCGTCTCGTGCGACGACGATTTCCGCGTCGTACGTACAACGTAAGAAATATAGATGATGTATGGGAGGCTGATTTAGCTGATCTTCGCTCGATAGCTACGTACAACGATGGATACGCATATCTACTTGTTGTTATCGATGTGTTGAACAAATACGCGTGGGTCGAGGCTTTGCGTGACAAAACGAGCGCAAACGTAGCCCGCGGTCTCACACGCATACTCGCACGCAGTAACAATCGTCGCCCACAGCAATTGCGAACTGATCGAGGCAAAGAATTTATCGGCACTCCATTTAAGCAAATTCTCAAGAAAAAGAATATTGATTTTTGCGCTGCTCGTAACCCTGATATAAAAGCGTCGATTGCCGAACGCTTTAATCGCATTTTAAAAGAGCGAATGTGGCGTTACTTTACATACACGCGAAATAAAGGTTACATCGATGTTTTACAAATTTTTTTATATGCTTATAATCACACTAGACCCTGTGGAACGCGTATTCCTCCGAGCGAGATAATCCTCGAAAATGCCTCCATCGCCCGAGAAAATTCAGTACGGCGTTACGAGCGTAACGCGAGAAAAACTGAAAAGCCTAAATATAGCGTCGGTGAATTGGTACGTATCAGTACAGCTAAAGCAGCATTCGTGAAAGGATATGAGCGTGGTTGGAGTAACGAATTATTCAAGATTCAACGAATATCAGTGAATCGAGAATCATTCGTGTATTATTTACACGATCTGAATAACGAGACTATCGACGGTATTTTCTAAGAGGCAGAATTATCGCGGGTACGAGTGCCTCCGTCATCTGAGAAGACGAAAGAGAAGAAGAGGACAAAGAGGAAGAACACTCGGAATCACCGTTCTTGATAAATATGAGCTCCAAGGATAGCTCTTTCTTTGTCGTACTACCGAGCAACAGTAGTATGCAGTATTTTCCAAATAATACGACGACGAAATTTATTACAAAACTACCGCGTCAGATACGTTTGCACGGAGAATGGTCTGTTACTCTGGTGGAAATTGCTTATCTGATGACTCTTTTACCAGGTGTATGCATAAGTTTTTTCCGGTTTAACTAAGAGATGGCGCCAGCGAAAAGTACGCAGCGTATTAATTTGACACATACGTCATTTTGTTCGTCTGACATTAACCTACAAACACACACAAGTTGAGTCCGCCAAAAACTAGCGTCTTTGTTTTATCGTTCAGTGATCATGTCGAGTTTTGTGCCTGAAAAAGAACATTTGCGGCACGCATTGCTTTTCTTATTTAATCAAAAGAAAAAGGCTGCTGAAAGTCAACGTTTGCTGGTAGAAACATATGGTGAACACGCTCCATCGATTAGAACATGTGAGACATGGTTTCGACAATTTAAAAGTGGTGATTTCAATGTGAAAGACAGTGAGCGCTCTGGTAGACCACAAAAATGCGAAGACGAGCAATTGCAGGAGTTATTGGATGATGACCCAACTCAAACTCAACGGCAATTAGCAGAAGCATTACATGTGTCACAAGAAACAATCAGCAGACGTTTACGAGTAATGGGGAAGATCAATAAACTCGGTAAATGGGTCCCACACGATTTGAATGAACGTCAAATAGAAAATCGCAAAGTCACTCGCCGTCTCACACAGCAAAAGCAGTGAAAGACACCTTGAAATCGCTTGGATGGGACATCCTTCCGCACCCGCCGTATTCGCCAGACCTGGCGCCATCTGACTATCACCTCTTCGCATCAATGGGGCACGCGCTCCCAGAGCAGCACTTCAGCAATTTCGAGGAAGTTGGAAAATGGCTCGACGAATGGTTTGCCGCAAAAGACAAGCATTTTTTCTGGCATGGTATTCATGAGTTACCTGAAAGATGGGCGAAATGTGTAGAAGCCGATGGCCAATATTTTGAATAAAACAAAAATTGATTTCCCTTGAAAATTACGTGTTTTTTCTTACCAAAAAACCGGAAAAAACTTATGCATACACCTGGTACATGTTCCTACTGTAGGACATCTCGTAACTTTTGAGGATGGTGATTATTATTTATCGGGTTTAAATCTTTTAACACGGAGACGCGCTGATAGAGACCAAGTTCCACCCGGTGTATATCACTCTATAGACGCTTTTTGGGAGAGTATAAATAAGTTACCTCACGTGGCCGGTCATTTGCGCTTTAAATCGCATCCGAGCGAGCAGGTCGAAGTGGCGCGCGTATGCGACGGTCTACGATACCATGACTTTCGCGTATCGCCCAGTATCGCAAGGCTACTAGAATTCTCGGAAGAGGCCTGTAGGTCTGTAATGATAGAACCGCATTGCGAATACACAGGGTCGAGGCCTGCATCTCTCACCGGTGCTATACCAGCCAGCATGTTTCTATACACAAATATCTGCGAGAGCTATATTACAGGCGATGTACAAACACCCCGCTTACGAGTTGTTCCCATTGATACTGATGACTGTCAGTATGATTCGATAAAAATTAAATCGTTTTCAACGCCACAATATATACCTCTCTTGCGCAACAATTTACACACTAGCGAGATCGATATAAGATACGAGTTTGGAAATCCTATACCATTCGAAAAGGGAACGTTGACTGTGACCCTACATTTCAAAAGGTCCCACGATTGATTACGCCGCTATGGATGATATTGCCAGTGTGCAGCACGGATGGGGCCGTAGCGGGTACGGTGGTATTAGTCACGTTTATATCGGAACACCTAATCAACGAGGACACGGTATCGGCGGCTTTCTCGGGGGCCTGTTTCGTCGAGTGTAACCATTTTTAAAGAAGGGCGCTAAAGCAGTTGGAAAAGAGGCATCGCGCGCTGGTGTAAACGTAGCCGGTGATATCCTCGATAGAAATATAGCTGTGAAAGATGCTATGCGCGTGAGAGTCAGGCGAGAATCAAGCAGTAATCTCAAACGCAAAGCCTCTGAAAAAATTGACACTCTCATGCGGAGGTCTGTTTATAAAAAGCGCAAAATTTCGCGAATTCTTCATTCATCGAACGAACGTAAGCCCCACCGTATCTCCCGTAAAAATAAAAGTGTAATAAAGAGAAAAGTAATACAGAAGAAGAAGAAGAATAAGAACAATAAGAAGAAGAAGACTCGTCAACGAACGGTTGCAGATATTTTTGGATAGTTGAAACAAGATGACTTTTCTACCTGCGCACTCGTGCGAGTGTCTTAAATCGGAACTTGAATTATTTTCACTCCCACCGACGCGAACTACTATCGAAGGCTCCAATTGGATGTATTGTAAACCAATTTCTTCGCTAACAGATGATTCACCTATTGAATTTGTTATTCCTGGACAGGGTAATGAGTATATCGATCTCGCGCATACTATGCTTAGTCTGAGAGTGAAAATAACATCTCCTTCTACGGAAATTGCCGCATGTTCAGTTTTCACGCCTACCAAGCACACACTCAACTCATGCACACGCTACACTCACAATCATCTGACGCCTCGCGTCATATGGTATAGCTCGCAGGTATGCTATATCGATTTATCGACCGCGCACTCATGCATATTGTCCATCTGCTCACATCCTCGATCGAAGCTCACTCAAGCGGCCAACGCTGTTAGCGTGGCCCCATCGGCAAGACCACTCACAAGGCTCGCCTTCCATCGCTGACAGCGAATCACAAGCAAGCTGTGACGCACGTCCGTCTTCTTGATACTCTGCCTCGTGGTCGACGGATGTGGCCATTGTTCTCACTCGCTTGCAGTACACGTTCCCGCGTAAACTCACAGAGATATTCACTCGTTCTAATCACTTTTGTGCGCATTCATTATTATAGTGTAGTACATTCTTGGTCAAATTACCCGTGTTTCAACTCAGTGTTAGTGAAAATCACAGCAGATCACCAGAACTATAGAACCATTCACATAAAAGTCAACGGCGTGGTTCGCTCGTTGCTGCAGAGACGCCATTCTGCCTTGCACCGATCATCGGCGTCCGGACTCTCATCAGCCTGCCGTGTGGCTTTACTCGAGCTCTACAACCAGACCGTATCACCAGGATCAACCACACGGAATCAACAAGGCAACTCAGAGGCCTGAGAACCTACTCACCGCCAGTACATCAACACACAGGCCAGACAAATCACAGTATATATTTATTATATTCAACAGGTATTTTTTATGCAATCACTGTTATATAATTTAAATAAACATTGAATTTATTATTGTTCATTACTGAGTGCTTTTAATTATTTATACTTGTCACCAGGATCCTTAATCGTACTATTCGCATCTGTCACTCGACATGCTACGTGTGAATGTATCGACTTGCTACCTGTCGATAGATTAAAAAATAATTTCAAACTCAAACTCAGTCTCACACTCATTATCATAACATTTTTTGGTCCTTCGAGCCGGATATAATGTACTCATACTCATTAACATACACCGCAGCTACAGCGTCGAAAGTAAGTACTGGCCCTGTAAACAATATTTTGCATTCTATGTTTAATCAGGTGGATATATACTGTAACATAGTTACACGCGCTAACGCGAATTTATATTTCCGATCGGCTAGAGGAACCGATATTATATATTTCAAGCAGCAAGTACAGCGGACCCTAGGCCGATGAACCCAGACCTA
Source organism: Cylloceria caligata (assembly GCA_963942595.1). Taxonomy (NCBI): domain Eukaryota; kingdom Metazoa; phylum Arthropoda; class Insecta; order Hymenoptera; family Ichneumonidae; genus Cylloceria; species Cylloceria caligata. The sequence goes on along the minus strand of OZ012705.1, from coordinate 32,425,773 downwards.
GCGTAAAAACTAGTGTCGTCACGCCTCTGGAATTCGCTCGTCGCCGAAAACAGCAGGTCAGCAACCGGCTGGCCTTGCTCGGCGACGAGGGAGAGCCAGGGGGGGGCATGACAACGGTATCGCATAATCGAGCGAATTTGGCGAAATTCAAAAACCGAAGCCACGGATGACGTAGGAGGCACCACTATGGGTGAAGAGTCTATAAAAGAGCCTGCACCGCAAGGAAGGCTCTCTTTCCGATAGGAACAGTTTTCTTTTTAACAAGTACCGTTACACAAGTTTTGTTCCAGAGTGATAGATGCAGTGAGTTAGACAGGCGAGATAATTAAGAGACCAGGAAGAAACGATTGGTCGATAGAATTAAAGTGGGATATTTCTAGAGATAGTTAGGAATAATAGTTGTAGGATTAAGTGGAGAAAGATAAGCCAAGAATTAAGTGCATCCGAATACGCGAGTAATGTTTAAGGAATAAAATTAAATAGTGTGGTCTTTGAACCTGTGGTATAGACGAGAATCGCAGAATCGTGAGAGTGGAAGAGAGAGAGTGTGGAAGCAGAACAGGAGTGAAAGAGAAAGAAGTGTAAACAGAGTTTATACACTCTGTCCAAAGAGCATCTGATGCGTATGGTTGTGTGCGTGGGGCTCACGAGTCAAGACCAATGCATAGGCCTGTAACCGAAGCACAAGACGAGAATACCAAGAATTTATGCTCCAATAAGAGGAAATAATAATAAAATAATCGAGGGAATTCCCAAATTTTGATACAGAGTAGATAATAGAATTAGGAATTGTAGTAGATAGAACAAGTAGAATTAAATGAGAATAAGTAGGATTAAATGCATAAGAGGAATAAGTATGGATAAGCGAATCTCGTATCGGAAGATATTAATAATAAAGTGTGTCTGAGCAAAATAAGTGTGGAAGAAAAGAATTGTACATAGAGTTCATACACTCTATCGAAAGAGCGAATGCGAGGAAAAATAACTGGTGGAGTGAAACATTGGTACACCAAGAATATAGTAAGACCGCTGAATAGGAGAGTGAGAGAAAGAATTGTAATTAGAGTTAGTACACTCTATCGAAAGAGTGAGTGCGAGGCAAGTGACTGGTGGTATGAGTATATGTGTGTCTGGAGCGTACAGCAATACCGCCGCACGGCAAGAAAAACAAACCGTCGATGATACCGAGAATAGATGCATGCCAAATAAAATTATAATCGTCGAAATAATTGCTAAAATTGCGGAATTAAATGGTCGTGCTAGAAAAATTCGAGTGACCGTAATTAATAAGTGACATTTTATGAAATTTTTTTTATCTTTAATAAAGCCTCACTGTCAACCACTACGAAGTCTCTATTAATTAGTCATGTGATCGAGCCCAAATTCCCACGATAAATAAAATATATGTGAACGTGAAAAATTACCGTTACAATACCTCAATCGAAAATTAGTTTCACCTCCAAATAATGCCTACGCTTATCGAGCGTACATAGAAACACTTTTGAATTTCGGTCCAGCAGCCAAAAATTCGCATCTCACGAGCGTTCTTTGGTACGATGATACCCCTGGAAAAATGGATGATAGGACATCGGGATATACGGGTCTTGTAAAGAGAAAACAATTTTTAAATGTCGGAAAAACTGTAGAATTGCTCGGCCATCTGCATTGCGATATTTTCAATCAGGAGTGGTTCCTATTAAATGGTGTCGAGATGCGACTACGGCTGCTGCGGTCTAGAGATCCCATTTTATCTTGTGGGCGATACAAAGAACGGTCAATGCGGCTGAAAGATTCTCGAGGCATCGCTTCTCGTTCGTAGAACAAAAATAGCTCCTGGTGTACTGCTCTCGAATGCTAGAACTCTGGCAAAATCTACGGCTAAATATCCTCTTACGAGAATAAAGGTAAAGGCCGTTTCAATACCCTCTGGTTTTCATGGAGAGACTATCGATAATATCGTGTTAGGTCAATTGCCGAATCGTATAATTATCGGTTTTGTCGATAACAAAGCGTTTAACGGCGACTTCAGTATGAATCCATTCAATTTCCAAAATTACAAGATAAATTATCTCTCCTTGTGTGTAGATGGTGCTTAAGTACCTTCGAAACCGTTACAACTTGATATCACGAAAAATCATCTGTATTCGGATGCTTTTCAAACGTTATTTTCGGGAACTGGAATACATTTCTTGAACGACGGTAATCGATCGATCGCGATAATTATCGCGATGGATACTGTCTGTTTGCTTTTGATTTGAGACCCGATCTTTCGGCGAACAGCAATACACATTGGAATTTAATAAAGCACGGTAGTGTGAGAATAGAGGTACGATTTGAGGATGCGCTTGCTTCAACGATAAATTGTGTAGTCTACGCGGAATATGATAATGTCCTTGAAATTGATGCCTCTCGGCAAGTAATGGTGGATTTTACCGGATAAGCGAAAAATGTGCTGATGTCGGCATAAAATTATTTCGTGTTAAGAGACGTAGAAGCGTCTCTGTGAGTAACTAATCAGTCGAACTCGAGCATCTGTACGGATTAGACGTGAAAATGGACATCGTCGTGGATATACAGGGAATACGTGGTAAAGACTCGGAATTTATTCCGAAATAAATTGCCGTGGTAGCAGTGGATAGACCGTACTCTGCTCATTGGATCGTCGCACCGCCGTGTTACTTTGCCGAATTACCACAGCATTCGAGAAGCCAGAATAATTTTCTTTCGAAATATTTTCACGGTCTTGAATGGTACGAGGGCGATGTGAGCTGTAAAGAAACATACGCTAACTTGCGTGAAATTTCGCGACAATTAAGACGTATCTATACACGCGGTCACGAGAAGGCTATACTTCTTTGCGATATCACGAGTCGTGAAATTTCCAACCTGGAGGATGAGGAGGGCGTCCTATCGTACACATTTATGCCTAAATCTTTGCGAAAATGCTTCAGACACGCTATGACAAACGATATAGCGTCTTTGCATTGTGCAATGCGCCAGGGTTTCCAAATAAAAAATCGGCTTCGCGAGCACCCATTTAAAGTAGAATCATACATGGATGTTTGCTCGGCAGACGAAGAGGAAGAGAGTAAGAAAGAGGAGAAATCTTCACCATGTAGTCGTGACACGATCTACGATGCTGTGAAATAAATTTTGCAAATATTCGTCTATCAAAGCGTATCATTTAATCATTGACTATATGTTCAGCATGAACACTAGATAAATCTACGAGAGTCTGCAGTATCTACCACTTTCAACCGTTGGAGTATACCCAGCTGACAGAATTCCTCGTGTCTGATCGTTACCAGCTGGACTCCTAGTTAACACGGATAACAATGACCGACCTGGAGAGCATTGGATCGCCATGTACGTTAACCATTATGGAAACGGAATGTACTTTGATAGCTACGGGCTACCACCGATTATACCGCAACATCTCGCACGGCTACGACGAAACTGCAAGTTCTATCGTTACGGCCTCAAGCAGCTACAGAGTAATTCATTAGATGTGTGTGGACAATTTTGTATCGTATTCCTGCATCTTATGTTCGGATTCACCATGTCGCGATTTAATAATCTCTTTAGCGATAATGTAGTGAAAAACGATAGAATAGTACGTGAATATTACAATGCTTTTACTTCTCGACGATCGGACAGTGATAAAAACAAATTAAGCGGTGAAGCAATCTCCCAGTGAAGATAACCGTGTTTGCAAGGATGTTGCATGCGACAGTAAATTTGTGTAAAGTGATTTAAATAAAATATTCATGAATTAAAAACAAATACATAGTCTTACTGTGTCTCTTATTTTATAATTATATACAAATTATAATCGTTTGGTATCATAGTCTGCGCCTTTTACTGCAGAGCAAGCGCTTCGTGAGGAGCACAGTGCAAAGCGGTACGCACTTGCAAAACAGCCGTCGCCGCAATCAGTGCGCTAGACACCTTGTCATGATTCTGAGGGGGGTTTGTTATCTTTAAATCCTGTGATACCAACCAGCTGCATCCTGAGCATTCCGTCTGTCTTTAACTTCGTGATCGCGCAATCAAAACGTATTTTTCGCAATGTATCCACGTTACGACGCTAGCGGGTGTTCGGAGTCCTCGGTGCCGAAATAGACATCGGGTGCGATGGCGGCCACGTGGACGAGGGCTACGAGAACCCCGAGCTTCCTGAAGCAGACGATGCTCGGTTAAGAAAGTGTCCACGCGCGCGCGTGTGTGTGTGTTTGTGTGAGTCAGATAGTGAGAGATAGGAGTTTAAAATCGCCGTCGAATGAAGGTGGACGTCAACAACAACAAAGGTAAGTACCTAATTTTATTCCTTTTTTTCAAGTATGTGTACACCTTTGCTCCATCCTGCTCTTATCTCTAGTCTTCCTTGTTTACCAGAGTACCCACACCACCTCACTCTATCATCTCCACGTTACCGACACTGGTCAAGCAGAGTGGGCAGCGCGGTGGTGGAAAAGTCAGGTGGTAGGGGTATCCGCGTGTTGGGGGAAGGAGTGGGATGGAGCAAAGGTGTACACATACTACTTTAGGATGGTGTCATTTCGAAATCGACTGTTGACACTGGAGATAATAAGCAGACCACTCAGCCCAGCAACTTTGAAATTTCTGCTGTAAGATCTGTCATCGAGAGAGTTTTGCAATCGTTAGATCCTTCAGAGATGCCTCTGGGATGGTAGTAAGTATGCTGCCAATGAGAAAATGCCCTGGTGTGAGAGCTGACACATCTTAAGGATCGTCGCTGCGCGGTTCAAGAAGCCTTGATTTGAAGACAGGCTCAATTTGAGTCAGTAGTGTTGTCAACTCCTAGTAGGTGGGGACTTTTTCACCCACCGTCCGACGGAGGTGATGTTTCATCGACTTAATTGCTGCTTCCCATTTGCCGCCCTTGTGTGGAGTCGCTGGAGGGTTGAACCGCCATTGCACACGATCCTGTGAGAGCGCATTCGCAACGATGCGATGTTCAGATGAGCATGATGAGAAGAGTCGCCGCAGCTCTTTGCTAGCTCCGACGAAATTTCTACCACAATCTGAGCTGAGAGCGCGAGGTATTCCTCGTCGGGCCAAGAACTGCTGAAAGGCAGCGAGGAATGCGTCGGTTGTGCAGTCAGTAATGGCCTTCAGATGTAACGCCGTCGTGGCCATGCAGACAAAGACACAAATACAGCTCTTGTGTTTCTAGGCCTCTCGCCCTGTCCATGACTTGAGTGTGAGTGGACCTGCATAGTCAACTCCAGTGTCTGTGAATGGCTGCGCAGGTGTGACTCGAGAGAGAGGTAGTTGACCCTGTTGAGATAATAATACGAGGAGTGGTGAGTTTTGGGAAAAGATCACTATTAAAACGTTATAGCTTTATTTTACTCAATATATTGTAACGGTAATTTTTATCGTTATCAAATATTTTTATTTTTCGTGGGGATTCGGGCTCGATCACAGGACTAATTAATGGAGACTTCGTGGTAGTTGAGAGTAAGGCTTTTTTCCCCAAGAAAAAATTTCATAAAAACGTCACTTTTTAATTTCCGGTCACTGGTACGCTGCATAATGACATTTAAATTCCGTAATTTCAGCGATTATGTCTACAATTATTATTTTATTTCGTGTGCACTGATTCTCGGTATTCTCGAAAGTCTATTATTGTTTTGTACAGTGGTATTGCTGTACGCTCGGTGCACATACATACGCACACCACCAGCCGCGCCGACCTCGCTCTTCGAACCGATGTTTCGCTCGGACCTCTGTCCCTCTCTAGCTCACATACGGTTCGACGTCTGGCGTTCTCACTCGCACTTTCACTTGCGATATGTTGGTTTCGCCTGTCGATTTAATTACTATATGACCTGATTTTTATTTCCTGCGGTATCGGTAAGCTAATCCTAAACGAGTTATTTTCTATACTTAGTTCTAATTGCTTAATTCTATTTTCTTAATACTAGACGCTCTATTCTTTTCAGTTTATTTTACGCTATTTTTGGTTCTTCACTTTAACCTGTCTATCGCTAAATTATTCTTGAATTAAGTGATATCTCACTAATCATGTTTTTATCTTATTTCGATAACTCGCCTGTCCTTTCTCGTTGGCTGGTCTCCGTTTTTTTCACGCACTTGCACTCACTTTTCTTATGTACTCACGAGATTCTGATACAAGGTGAGCAGAAAAGAACTGTCTTTTGAATTTTTAATTATTATTTAGAACGTTTTTTATTTTCTTTCCTTCCGTACTCGTGCTGAAAAACCTATGAGCCCCCCCCCCCCCCCCCGCAGGTTGTCTTATAGCCTTCCCCTCGCTCCGTTCTGCCCTACGTCATCATTAGCTGTTATTTTTAAGTCTAAAGCATTTCCTTATTTCGTAACTAGCCGTCGCCGCGCTACCCGTCTTCCCCTCACCACCCAGCAAGGCCAGCTGGTCGCTGACCTGCTGTTTATGTCAGCGACAGAATTCCGGAGGTGTGACGTAGCTACTTTTTCATACTCGGGTGCGATGGCCTAGTGCCCGCAAACCTCGGTACTTCTGTATCTATTCTAATTTCGCAGGTGTTTCTGCGTATCCCTCCGCTCTTTATACCGTTCAACATAATAAAGTGGGCTAGAGAGTGTAACTATGTTACAGTATATTATAAATGTAGAACATAGTTCATACGCCGGAGCTTCCTTTCTACGTGTCGATCGCAAGAGAGTCTAGTACCCGATGAACTATCCTCCTAGTACGTATCGGGTGCGCCGTGCCCCCCACCTAGCACATCCATGCCTGAGTGCTCTCGCTCAGTCATACATACCCACGCATTTATATGACTAAGCTCAATTTACTCATTTCTTAACACGCCTTCTTAAATTTAGCTTTCTCGATGATTTCCTTAACATAACTTTAAATTCTTTCTAAGCCTTTCAAATTTAATTCGTCCTAACGACTTGGTGAAACGATCTGCTGGGTTTTCTTCTGAATCTATTTTAATTACATCAATTTTTCCTGTCAAGTAATTCTCGTTAACAAAATGATAATGTGTTTCTATGTATATAGAATTTTTTGTTAGATTCCCATACTTACTCATATTAGGTGCGCAACTAACAAGGAAAGGTACTTTGGTGTCCCCCTCCGATTTTAATGCAACTCACGTATGTTGTAGAGCATCGAAAACTAAAAGACACGTCTTTTTTTTTATCGGCGGAAAAACATTTTTAAGGGGTGAAATCGCCCTTCAAAAATAGGGGTGATTATGCAGTTTCACCCCTAAAAATAAATTTTTTTCTTCAACTCCACGTGGAATTTTTATTGTCTTCAATGAGGAGTATTTTGGTTTTTGTTTTATTAAAATCGGTTGACGCCTTCTGGGTGAAACTGCAAAATCACCCCTCGACATGCTATTTTTGAAGGGCGATTTCACCCCTTAAAAATGTTTTTCCGCCGATAAAAAAAAATACGTGTCTTTTAGTTTTCGATGCTCTACAACATACGTGAGTTGCATTAAAATCGGAGGGGGACACCAAAGTACCTTTCCTTGTAAGTTCCCACTGTTTTTCAAGAGATGGCTCCAGTAGTAAGTGCTGGTCGATTGGGACATAACCAAAACGTCATGAACCAAGCTTAGACATATGGTAAACAAACCGGTTTGACACATTAGTGATTTTGTTTTTGCGTTATATACTTTTGGTTGTGTGAAAATGTCTGATTTTGTGCCAAATAATCTTTATTTGCGAGAAGTGTTGCTTTTCTTCTTTCATTCGAAGAAAACGGCGGCTGAAGCGCATCGAGAACTCCAAAAAGTTTATGGAGATGCTGCTCTAAGTGAAACAACATGCCGTGATTGGTTCCGTCCCTTCAAAGACGGTGATTTTGATGTTGACAACCGTTCGCGTGAAGGAAGGCCAAAAACCTTCGAACACGCTGAATTGGAGGCATTGCTCGATGAGGATCCGCGCCAAACGCAAAAAGAGCTTGCTTCAGCATTAGGAGTTACCCGCCAAGCCATTGCCAAGCGATTGCATGCGTTGGGAATGATTCAAAAACAAGGAACTTGGGTTCCTTATGATTTGAAGCCAAGAGACGTTAAGCGACGTTTTTTCGCCTGTGAACAACTGCTCCAGCGCATCGTTACAGGTGATGAAAAATGGATTCATTACAGCAACCCAAAGAGAACAAGATCATGGGGACTGCCCGGTCGTGCTTCTACGTCGTCAGCTCGGCCGAATATTCACGCTGCGAAGATTTTGCTGTGTATTTGGTGGGACCAGGGCGGTGTTATTTATTATGAGCTGTTGAAACCGAATGAAACCATCACTGGGGAACGGTATCGAACTCAATTGATGCGATTGAGCCGAGCACTGCCCGAAAAGCGGCCACAATAGGAGCAGAGGCACGAAAAAGTGATTCTACAGCATGACAACGCTCGGCCTCACGTTGCCAAACCCGTTAAAACCTACTTAGAAACGCTCAAATGGGAAGTCCTACCTCACCCGCCATATTCCCCAGATATTGCGCCGTCCGATTATTACTTGCTTCGTTCGATGGCACATGGTCTGGCTAATCAGCAGTTCAGCTCTTATGGAGACATCTCAAAATGGCTTGATTCGTGGATAGCCTCAAAAGACGAACACTTCTACCGTGACGGTATTCGAGCTCTGCCAGCAAGATGGGAAAAAGTTGTTGCTAGCGATCGGCAATATTTTGAATGATTCATTTGCAAACATTTTTTCACAATAAAGTTGCCTTTTCATAAAAAAAAAAGCGGGAACTTAGTTGCGCACCTAATAGTAAAGAACCGAGATAAATATTATAAGAAGCCATCGATCAGACTCAGACTCTTTCTTCTGAGCTCCACTTCCCCTCTCCTTAGCTAGTCGGCCGTTGCGAAATCAGGCGATCTTCGATTGTTGTAGAGCGTATTGTTTCGGCTTTAGATTCCCCCTTGAAAAATAAATATACGAGGGTCAATCAATAAATAGACGGCCTTGCGCCATCTGTTGGTCGAGAAAAGAAATCAATAGCAACGTTTAGTAGTGCCATCCTTCACATGACTGTTGTCAAAGTTTCAGCTCGCTGCGATGTTTAGTTTGCGTTTGACAGCCATCGAAAAACAAACAACTTTTGTGTTTTTACAAAAATGGAAAAAATTTAGTATCGTGCAGTGATTCGATTTTTGTTTTTGAAAAAGAAAACGAACATTGAAATCAAAGCGGAACTAGACGAAGTTTATACGGACCTTGCACCTTCGTTATCAACCATTAAATATTGGACAGCAGAATTTAAACGCGGTCGTACGAGTATTGTTGACGATGAACGTCCAGGTCGTCCAAATGAGGTCGTTATACCAGAAACAATTGAAAAAGTCCACGTTATTGTGTTAAATGATCGGAGACTAAGAGTGCGTGAGATTGCTGAGGCCACAGGCATATCATATGGCTCAGTGATTTCAATCCTGAGTGATCAGTTGGGTATGAAAAAGTTATCCTGAAGATGGGGGCCGCGTTTGCTCACTGTCGACCATAAAAGAGAACGTGTAGCTGATTCAAAGGCGTGTTTGGCGATCTATATATAAGCGTGATCCTGTTGAGTTTTTGCGTCGTTACGTAACCATGGACGAAACATGAATCCATCACTATACACCAGAGACAAAGGAACAATCGAAACAATGGACTTCACCGACCGAACGTGTTCCGAAGAAGGCGAAGACGATGCCATCGGCCGGTAAGGTCATGGCCACAATTTATTGGGATGCACGCGGCATAATCTACATTGATTACCTTCCGCCGAAATAAAACGATTAATGGCGACTACTATGCAGCCATACTGACCCGATTCAACGACGAGTTGAAGAAAAAACGTCCATATTTGGCGAGGAAAAAAGTGCTCTTCCATCAAGACAATGCACGTGTTCACACGTGCCCAGTTGCCATGGCCAAAATTCATGAATTTAAATACGAATTGCTTTCGCATCCACCGTATTCCCCAGATTTGGCCTCCTCCGACTACTTTCTGTTTCCAAACCTGAAAAAATGACTTGGCGGAAAGAGATTTGGTTCCAGAGATGACCTCATCGCCGAAACAGAGACCTATTTTGAGGACCTTCCGAAATCGTATTATTCGGAGGGCATCAAAAAATTGGAAAATCGTTGGAATAAGTGTATCGAGCTAAAAGAAGATTATGTTGAGAAATAAAAAGATTTTTGTCCAAAAAAACGCGATTTTCTTTACCAAGCCGACTATTTATTGACCGACCCTCGTATCGAAAAATATATCCGTAATATCGAACTTTTCGACAGTTTATTCATCAAAAATATATTTCACTATTTTTTCGATATATCACTGATATATTTTTCCGTTGAATATATTTCGTATATATTCTGAAATATTTACATCTGAGATATAACATTTTCTGTCAAAATATATTTTTAATATATCTTGCATATACCTTGCATATACTTTACTTCCGTGGCGGGTGTCTCGCCGCGTCTCGCGAAAATACTTACACGGTGCTACCTCAAAAATAAGCTGGCGCCCACTTATTAATATTCAAGCTTCAGTTATTTCTATTTCCTATTTATTATCTGACTTATGATTTCTCGTTATTAATTGAAATTATTTTGCATTATCATTTGAGTTGTTATTATTCGAGTATTACGTTTCGAGACTGTTTTGCGTCGCTATATCGAGGCTGCGTTATTAGTTATGATTTTGCGTTATCATTTGAGGTTATTTTGTGTAAACTGAGTTATTACTATTATTTCGTTACATTCTCCCCCTCCACCGTTGATTATCTTCTTTTTACAATTAAAATTCTATTTTTCGTTGTCCTTTGATGGAGTTAATCATATTATTATTGTTATACATCAGCATTGTCATATTACTAATTTATGTGCTGACGTTTAATTTGTTTTGTTGACTCCGACTCCTGTCATTAACGGCAAGATTCGGTCACCTATATATATTCGTTATATATATGGTATTGTGACAGAGTACACTCCTTATTTATCATTATTAGAAGTACAGCTATTAGAACGCGGTCGAGATCGGCTTGCTGTGGAATGCGGATGCAGCTGGGCGTTGAACCGAGCGAAGTTCCTCGAAAACAAGTGACGTCATCACGTAGGAATTCTTTTGCTGTCACAAATAGTAGGTAAGCGGTCAGCTGACCTTGCTTGGTGACAAGGAGCAGGCGGGTAGCGCGGTAGCGGCAATCTGTAAAATTAATGAAACCACGTTAAATTAAAAAATTACAAGTAAGGAGAGAGCAAGGAGAATGAGGCGGGGAGATGGATATAAAAGGAGATGCATAAGCACAAAAGGCTCTTAGATAGAAATCTGCTAGCGAACAGGAAGAAAGTCTGAACTATAAGTGAGTGAGTGGAGCGGACAAGGAACATTGTTCCACGAGAAGCGAATTAAATTTATTACAAAATAGGGTGAATGAATTAGGCCTGCGAGCAAGGCAACTTGGAAAAATTTAGGAGAAGGGAGCCAACGAGCAAATAACCGAAGAATTTCTGATTAATTAGGAATTTGGACTAACAAGGGGACCTCCAGGTACGTGGAACACCGATTCGGACCAAATTTTTTTTACAGGTAGGTTGCACCCAGTGGTGCAATAGGTGCAAGTAATAGGACCCGCTTCTCAGCCGTTTTCGAGATATAAAATATTAAAAATTTCCGAGCGTCCATATACTCTCTATATACTCTCAGCGTTAAATCATTTTCAACAAGAGCGCGTAGCGTAGTCGGCAACGTCTCCGCTTCGTAAGCGCTGGATCGCCGGATCGAATCCCGGTGCAGACTTTTTTTAAAAACTATTATTATTATTATTATTTAATCATTTCTACGGCAACTACTATGAGATAATATTAATATTTCCGTAAAGGAATGAATAAATATTTTTTATTGTGGATCATTTTGGTGTTATAAGGAAAAACGATCAGCTTTTTTTATTTATTAATTTTTTGGTTGAAAGGTAGGGAAAGAATTGTGACAAATGGATACACGAGTTTAAAAGAATAACCAATCTTTTTATTAACTTTTCATTGGTTATCGCAACTACAAGAACTAGGGTGGTACTGATCATAAAAACATGGAAAACAATAATTATGTCGGCATCGGGCGCACGTAATAAATGCTCATCGGTGAAAATCTCATCATATAATAATGGATTCCTCTGGCCGCCCCAGGAATCAATGAGCAACTGCGATTATATTAATATTTCGGTAAAGGAATGAATAATAAATCAATCAACCTGTTAACCGGGGTATTATATTATATTTGACGTATTTATACGTCCCGCCTGGTTAACAGGTTAAAAAATTAATAAATTAACAAATTATATGATTATAGGAGATCTTTCCTAAACGTTAACGAGGTTTGCTTCGCGATGGACGTCTTGAAAAATCCTTGCGGATGCGGAAACTCGGCATTAATTACGTGCGCCCGACGCCGAAATAATGATTGTTTTCCATGTTTTTATGATCAGTACCACCCTAGTTCTTGTAGTTGCGATAATCAATGAAAAGTTAATAAAAAGATTGGTTATTCTTTTAAACTCGTGTATCCATTTGTCACAATTCTTTCCCTACCTTTCAACCAAAAAATGAATAAATAAAAAAAGCTGCTCGTTTTTCCTTAAACACCAAAATGATTCACAATTAAAAATATTTATTCATTCCTTCACGGAAATATTAATATTATCGCATAGTAGTTGCCGTAGAAATGATTAAATAATAATAATAATAATTTTTTTTTTAAAGTCTGCGCCGAAATTCGATTCGGCGATCCAGCGCTTACGAAGCGGAGACGTTGCCGACTACGCTACGCGCTCTTGGTGAAAATGATTTAACGCAGAGAGTATATAGAGAGTATATGGACGCTCGAAAATGTTTAATATTTTATATCTTGAAAACGGCTGAGAAGCGGGTCCTATTACTTGCACCTATTGCACCCCTGGGTGCAACCTACCTGTAAAAAAAATTTGGTCCGAATCGGTGTTCCACGTACCTGGAGGTCCCCTTGTAAGTTGCTATTCAGTAGGACATGAGATTTTAGGAAATAAGGAATACAATGAAATGACAGTGCATTTTTAGAAGGGGCCGAGGATCAGTCTAAGTGGACTGAAGAAAGGCCCGTATAAATTAGGAATTAACTTTCATAAGAATTAAGTGTGATATCAGGAAATTAATGGTATTAATAGATCTAACGTAGCAGTTAAGACGTGAGACCGTGTGCTGGATATAAGGAAGGGCGTCTCCGATGATCGTAGAGGGATAAAAGAAAGGATTGTAGAAAAGAAAGAAGAGAAAGTTTGCAACGTCCAGAAATAATCGTTGAAATAGTAATAAACGCGATATCATAGATACTATCAATAAGTAATGGAAATAGTTAATCGCGTCGCGCCGGAAAGACATACTCTCACAAGAGAGAGCAACTTTTGGAGCGAACTTTGCAAGGGAGAAATTTACAAGAGGAGAGCTAGAGGCTCTACGACAAAGAGAATAGAAGAAAACAAATTGAGAAGAATTTGTGGATAGCAAGCCCATAAGAAAAAGAAATCCTGATATGCAAGCCCAGTCATACATAGGGGACTGAAGCGTTTCAGCTAAACTAGAAAGACAATAACTAAAAACAACATACCCAGTTCTGGAGATCTGATTGGAACAACTCAAGGCATCAATCCGTTCTGCGTATTCCCAGGGTTTCATGGAATTAATGGACAAATAAATAAAACCACTATTGAACATAATCAACTTTGCGCACATCGCGGCACAAAATAAAGACAACTCGTGAGATGCGGGTTCCATTACCACAAAAAGGGACGGAAATGAACCACTGGGACGGCACAAACACTTTCGAGACTGGACACACGCGAAAATGGAAGTGGAAATCGACAATTTCCCATTTTTACGAAACTGAGGTGACACGCGCGTGGATTCAGCGTGCCTCACAGCTAACAGGCGCACCAGCAACAGGTCTCGAGGTGTAGCGGACGACGCAGCCAGCGTCCCGTAGGATCATCGAAGAAGACGGGAGGACCCGATTCCGTCTGGTTCTCGAGTTCGCCACCGTCCCCAGAGCCCGAGATCGAAAAGCCAGAGTACCGAAGATATGGAAGATCGTGGAACCTTTCGTCTACTAACAAGGAAAGGGACTTTGGTGTCCCCCTCCGATTTTAATGCAACTCACGTATGTTGTAGAGCATCGAAAACTAAAAGACACGTATTTTTTTATCGGCGGAAAAACATTTTTAAGGAGTGAAATCGCCCTTCAAAAATAGTATGTCGAGGGGTGATTTTGCAGTGTCACCCAGAAGGCGTCAACCGATTTTAATAAAACAAAAACCAAATACTCCTCATTGAAGACAATCAAAATTCCACGCTAAGTTGAAGAAAAAAATTCATTTGCAGGGGTGAACAACCCCCTGATTTTTCAAATTTCCACCCTACACAAAAAACTAATCAACCAAATTAAACAGAACATGTACCATTTGGAAGGGCAAGTTAAAATAAAGTTGACGTATTTTTGCACATTCACAGGAAAAAGAGTTTACGGGGGTAAACTACCCCTTATCCATTAGTACGTATATTTGTGCATACATTTTTGTTTCTCGTTATTTAAATGTCCGAATTGATTCAAAACATTCCTGTTAGCTGAAGTCAAGGGGGGGAACTTCGCATGATACTTTATTTATTATTAAGGGGGTGACCGGCTGGTACTTACAAGTAGAATGGTCCATTCACGAGTTTCGCGTTATTTACTGAAAAAAATAGCTTGTTCAAATACAGAATACTGGGGAATGTTGCTGGGGTTGAGTGGTTGTATGGCATATATGTATGGTTGTATTTCGAAACAGCGGCAATCAGCTGAGGACATAGGCGAGAAATAACAAATACCCGGTTTCGGCATGCGCATTTATTCGACTGTCGTCCTTTTCACGTCCCATGTTAACGCTCTCCCCACTCTCCATTCTCTCACATTTATTCTTACCGCCTTGCGCATCTACATACACCACAGTATATATTATAATGTATCATTCCTTTTACAATTCATCAACGTGCAATGTGCACGTCATAATTTGCAGCAATCATGGTTCGTAAGTCGTGCAGAAATGATACTCTTCAAAAAAATGTTGCAAGCATAAAGACTTCTTGCACCATGAGCATCTGATGATGGCCACATTATTACAACCTAGTACTTCACAGTGTGCTTGAGACGATTGACCGAAACCAAAACTCACTGGATTGTCGAATTCGTTTGGCTTATCGGTTATATAATTACTTTTGAACCATGCATATTTGAAAAGATTTATATATCTGGGTGATGAAAGTTGATTGTGTGCGAGAGATTGCAGTTTGATTATGTTGTTTCTCAAGTGCAAATTAATATCAGAATTAAGTAATAATACACTGTCGGAAAAATGTCGTACAAAATTTTGGATTTTCCCTGTGGTGCCTTTAGGTATTCTTATTTTATATCTTTGTGATTATTTTTTTGCCCCGAGGTGTTGCATTTAGAACAACTTCTGGGCAGTGTCCACTCCACGAGTCTATCAACAATACGCTGTCACGGCCGGTGTTGGGGGAGAATACTTTTTCCAACCAAATTTTGAAGTGCTCTATACATAGGATGATATTGGTTATCGATATAGTATAATTCATCATATGTTCAATATTTTCTGGCAATCATTTTTGTTCATACCTGAAGTCATTTTTCCGGATTTCGTTGCTGTTAAAAATACGTTTTCTGGCCTGAATAAATTTTTTTCCACGATTGGGCCGAACTCACCCTTTCCCTCTTTTAGAACGATAAAAAGGGGTGACAATAATTTTCTATCTGCATTTATGGTTGGCTGGATAGTGTAGCTGTGAGTTGTAGATGATACGGATTGTACTACACATTGCACTTGTTTCGTTCCTTCAGTCGTCAGAGTCCTGCCAGAGTGGATTTCCAGTTGAAAACCGCTCTGATCTGAATTATATATGTTTTCCGGTCCATATGTTTGAATATATGGTTTAATTTCATTTACGAAGTTTTCTGCATTCATCCTTAAAACTGGTTCGTCTTCTATAGTCTTTTGTGTTACGAATTTATTAATTTTCCTGGACACAATACGATGTGATTTCTTGAACTTCCGAAGCCAATTATGAGAAGCTTTAAGACGAATGTCTTCGTGACCTATCTCTTTTTGAGCTTGTAGAGCCCATTTTTGAAGGTCGATATCATGAACAATGAAACCAGCATCTATTGCGGCTTGTATGTTTTTCAAAGTATATTTAGAGGTCCCACCTTTGTTCATTTGATTTGCCCAGCGTTTTAATTGTCGTACAGATTTGACTTTTTTGAATTTCTGACTCACGGTATCGACACTGTAATTTTTCTTCTTACCGGATCTCCAGTATTCGATTGCTTTGCGTTTGTAATCGTAGCTTATATCTTCTTCGTCCTTAGAACAAGTATCAGAATCCACTGGACCTTCATCATGTTGCCAAAGAGTGTCCTCGACAGGGTTAACATCATATTGCTTGAATGGCTCTTGAAAATCTAGCGATTGTTCCTCGATAATTTCAACTCCGTTATAATCGTCCATGCAGTTGACCAGAACTTTTTCGAAATTCTGCTTTACCTCGATTTCTGCATTGTTAATCGGAGTTTCGGGAATATTCATGGCTTGAAATGTAGCCAAAAGAAGTTTAATGACGTTGATTGGATTCACTTTCATGGTCTATTGATTTTTTTTTGTCAGAAATTCTAACTGACGCACTGGCACTCCGTTCAAATGAGCAACTGAAGATCGCTGTATGTATCGCGGCTTTTATATTTGAAAGACTTGTTGTTGAACCACATGCGATATCAGCAGATAATATGCAGTGCCAGATAGCCGCCTATGTAGAAAACACCTCTTACTGCGTCGAAAGTATTTTTATCATATTGGCGTATGATTAGATTACTCAAAAAAATAAGATCATATTCATTTCGTTGGAATAACTGACAAAGTTCTATAGATGGAACGACTGTTGCATCATCGACTTATTCCGAAATTTGCGCCGAATCGAAATACTACCTAATCGAAAGGTCGATGCCATATGACGATAAATTATTGATAAGCACAAAATCAGCACAAAGAGTGAACGCAAGCAGCTCTTTAACATGTAAATAACGAGAAACAAGAATGTACGCACAAATATACGTACTAATGGATAAGGGGTAGTTTACCCCCGTAAACTCATTTTCCTGTGAATGTGCAAAAATACGTCAACTTTATTTTAACTTGCCCTTCCAAATGGTACATGTTCTGTTTAATTTGGTTGATTAGTTTTTTGTGTAGGGTGGAAATTTGAAAAATCAGGGGGTTGTTCACCCCTGCAAATGAATTTTTTTCTTCAACTTAGCGTGGAATTTTGATTGTCTTCAATGAGGAGTATTTTGGTTTTTGTTTTATTAAAATCGGTTGACGCCTTCTGGGTGAAACTGCAAAATCACCCCTCGACATGCTATTTTTGAAGGACGATTTCACCCCTTAAAAATGTTTTTCCGCCGATAAAAAAAATACGTATCTTTTAGTTTTCGATGCTCTACAACATACGTGAGTTGCATCAAAATCGGAGGGGGACACCAAAGTACCTTTCCTTGTAAGTCGAAGGGGAAATTTATTGTACTGGTAAACGGCACTACAAAGCCGAAAAACGAAATATTATTACCATTTTTCTTTAATAAATCCTACTTATACCTACTTCAGAAGTCTCAATTATTAATCTTGAGTTCGAGCCTGAATTATTCACCTCAGAAGATAAAAAATTAATGTTAACGGGAAAATACTGTTACAATATACCAGGTCTATAAATATGAAACCGGAATTTTTGTATAGAAAACACACGTTTATTGTATGAAAATGATAAAAAATATTTTATTCGAAGTATTGCCCATCGCTAGCTATACATTTTTCCCACCTGTCTGACAATCTGTGGATGCCACGCCAAAAAAACTGTTGCTCTTTTGAGGCAAACCAGTCATCGAGCAATTTTCGTACATTTTCGTAAGAAGTAAAGCGCTGCTCAGCAAGTGCGTGTCCCATCGATGCAAATAAGTAGTAATCGGACGGAGCCAAGTCTGCTGAGTAAGCCGCATGCGAAAGTATTTCCCAACTAAACGCCTCAATCGTTTCCTTGACCAGTTTTGCTGTGTGTGATGGTGCATTATCATGAAGCAAAATCACTTGGTGTTGCCTTTTTTGATATTCTGGTCGTTTTTCACGCAAAGCTTGATTCAAATCGATTATTTGTTGTCGGTAGCGTTCAGTATTAACGGTTTCGCCAGGTTTTAGCAGCTCATAATAGATCATACCCTTCTGATCCCACCAAACACAGAGCATTGTCTTCCGTCCATAGCGATTTGGCCTCGCAATCGATGTCGATGGTTCGCCTGGAGTTATCCATGATCTTTTACGCTTAGGATTCTCAAATCATATCCACTTTTCATCGCCAGTCACAATTCGATGGAGAAATGATTTTCTTTTGTACCTGGCGAGCAGCATTTCGCAAGTGGTTTTTCGGTTTTCCTGCTGTCTTTCATTCAGTTCATGTGGAACCCATTTTCCCATCTTCTGGATCTTTCCTATGGCTTTAAACGTATAGAGACGGCTTCTTGTGTCACATTTAATTGATCCGCGAGTTGTTGTTTGCATTTGAGCGTCATCCTCATCCAACAATGCTTGCAATTCGCTGTCTTCAAACTTTTTCGGTGGTCTTCCACATTCTTCGTTTCTCGCGTCAAAATCGTCACTTTTGAATTTTTTAAACCACTCAAAGCACTGTGATTTACCAAGAGCATGCTCACCGTAAGCTTCGACAAGCATTCGATGCGATTCTGCACCAGTTTTCTTTAAATGGTAACAGAAAATCAATGCTGTCCGCAAATCGTAGTTTCCAGGCACAAAATTCGACATGTTCAACGCTATCACAAACTATGCTGTTGTATGAAACTTGTATTGTTGTGAGTTGAAAATCTTTATCAGAGATGTCAACAAGGAAATGGCGCCAATGACGCGGTTTGACGGTAACTACATTGACAGGGCTATCTATGGGCAAATTCCGGTTTCATATTTATAGACCTGGTATATATATTTGCTTAAGAAATCCTGGTGTTTAATCTGAACGATATTGAAATAGGATGAGTACTGATTCAAGGCAGGTGTGAAATAACCAGACACATTGATGTTGTTAGAGAAAATGTCTATATTTGCTCGAAAAATTACAAAAATAATATAGAAATAAAGTAGATTGATGTGAGTACTGAATTTAAAGTGTGAGCTGCACATACAATTCTATTAACTGTGTGCCGAATAAATACTGGTAAGAGAGCGTGAAACAGCCCGTGCTGCAAAGCACGCCACGACGTGAGACATATGAGGATGTACAAAATTATAATTTACCATCTCACATTGATTGAATTTTTTTAATTACTCTGCGAATTTCGCTATGTCGAATTTAGTTGAGCAAAGAGTCTACCTGCATTTTGTGTTTCTAACAAAATGTCATGTGCGGAAGCGTTGAAAATGTTAACCGTAGCCTATGGGGACTCGACAATGTCGAAAACACAAGCATACGAGTGGTACAAAGAGCAGGCCATACTGTGGTTGATATTTTGCTTCGTTCTGATCGTCCATCCACCTCTGTGACGAACCAAAACATCAAAAAAGTTAGGAAAATTGTGCGCGAAGATCGTCGTGTGAGCATCAAAGAAATAACAGCCGATCTTGCTGTCTCGTTCGGATTGGTGCAGAGCGTTAAGCACGATGTTTTGGGCATGAGACGAGTTTCATGTGGAGAAATAACTCGTGGTTTCTTCACCACGACAATGAACCGGCTCACACATCTCATCTTGTACGCGACTATTTGACCAAAAACAACGTTCATACCGTTCCGCAAGCTCCGTATTCATCTGGCTCCGTGTGACTTTCCTGTTCTCACGACTCAAGTTACCACTTCGCGGAAAGCGTTTTGAGACGATTAAGGCGATAAAGGACAATTCGCAGAAGGAGCTGAAGGCGATTCCAAAATCGGCCTATGAATAGTGTTTTGAAGATTGGAAGAAGCGTTGGAATATGTGTATTGCTTACGATGGAGATTACTTTGAGGGAATAAAAGAAATATCGATGAATAATTGAACCGTTTTCGTTTTATTGACAAATTCCGGGTACTTTTTGATCGTAAGGTATTCTCTCTCTGTTTTCTCTCTCACGTACTCTCTCTGTTTTCTCTCTCACGTACTCACTCTTTCGTTCGTTACAATATTCTCTTTCCTCCGTCCGTGCATTCTATGGACGACATTCAAGCCGGTTGTTATCGCTTGGCGGCTGACCCTTGTCCTTCGTTCATCCTTCGTTGCACACTCTCGTTCTCCATATTGTTCTTAACCCTTTCCTTCACCGTTTCTTTTACTCATTTGTTTCACTGCCTCTTTCACTCTTTCGTTTCACCGTTTCCTTCTTTCGTTTTACCGTCTCTTTCACTCTTTCGTCTATCTCGCTACTTATAATTACACAATTGTTCTGAAATATTCTAAACTGAAGGCTGGGTAAAGAACGCAACCGATCCCTGCGTGAAGCGCAGGGTTTATTTATATTCATATAGTGGAGAGAGCTGCGCTGTCCGCCCCTATACATGTGCGGTTCTTTCGAGGCTGACACGGTTGAAATAATAAAATCAAGAAAGTCACAATTTGTAACATGAAATGAAATATTGTTTGAATTTAGTTAAAGAAACCATTCACACATTTACTCGCGCACTCATACTTATAAAATGTTTTTTGGTATTCCGTTGTTTGTGGTTAAAATTGTATATTTAAATGATGTCTGTCTTTCTATAAAGTCACTTAAAATAACATGATATAATGTCCCTATATATATTGTAACAACCAACGGTCGGGGCACACCGATAAGCTGCTGCGAGTGTGTGGGTACGCGACTCAGTACATCAGCAGTACATCAGCAGGGTTACAGAGAAGAGGTGAGACGGTGGTCTAAATCAAAAGGCGACAAATCGCATGTCACTCAGAGCGAGCTCAGGAATGCTGCGAGGCTACCGGCGGTAGTTTTTTCATAAAGATTGCCTAAGACTAAACGGTTCTACCAAAAGTACGCAAACAACAAAAAAAAACATAAAAGACAGACAAGGAAGTCACGTGCTGGATAACAGGAAAGGAGAGTCCGGGTCAGTTTTGTTGAATTCATTTTATGCCTTCTTTTCTTTTTAACGTGGTTGACGACAGAAATGTCTACGTTCAAGAGCCCTATAAAAGGCCGCAAAAATCGGTCGTCGACAGTTTTGCGGAGAGTTAGAAGTTTCACGAAGAGTATAGCGTACTGGACATAGAGTACAGAGTACTGGAAAAAGAGAACAGAATACGAAAATCGACAGTACTTATTATTATTCATGCGAGCGAAATCGGGAATATCGAACGTCCAACACACGACTAGTAAACTTGTGTAATTTTATTTCAATAAACAAATATTAATACGCACCAACGTACACGTATATTGTACAGCAGCAACGACCACAGCAACGAAGAACCGTAAGTACAATTTTCTTTTACCAAATAAAGGGAAATCTTTCTCTACGCGAAACAAACAACAAAACGCACTCCAGCCATATCCCAAGTAATATTCCGCGAGGTTAGACTCAAAAACGGGCTTGCGTCTTCGGAATTTTCTCGTCGGGTGTAGTAAGCGGAGGATTTATTCTCCTTGATCGGAGCACGGAAAATATACAACGAAACGTGCATCTATGTTAAATTCGAGGGTTTGGTAATATAGGCCGCGATTTTGACGTAACAAATTATGGGGGCTCGTCCGGGATCTTAAAGAGTGTCAGTTTTGTTGAATTTAATTTTGTAAAAATTCAACTGGATAAAAAAATTAACCTTTTCCTTTTTTCACCACGTTTTTGTAAGTTGACTTAATTCATGAAAATTGATTTTATACTTTTTATTGGATTTTAGCGATTGAATCTATTGCAGGAAGATTTAGCTTGCCTTACTACGGAGTTTTAATAAATTGATTTAATTCATAAAATCCAACTAATCCCTTTTTACCGCGTTTTCGTGAGTTGACTGAATTCATAAAAATGGATTTTTTACTTTTTATTGAGTTTCAACGATTTAATAAAAATTTATCATTCTTTTCTACTGCGCTTTTATAAATCGATCTAATTCATAAAAATTGAGTTTTCACTACTTATTGAGTTTTAGTGATTAAAGGAATTTCATGAAAATGTGTTATTTCCTTTTTACCGAATTTTCGTAAATCAATGTATTTGATAAAAGTTGACTTTTTCCTTTTTACTGCTTTTTTGTACGCCAATTTATATTGGGAAAGTTAATTTTAGACTTTTTATTGAGCTTTAATGAGCCGATATAGTTTGAAAAAAAAGAGTATTATTTTCTTCCTATTATGTTTCTGTAAATCGATTTAATTCATAAAATTATAATCTTAGGAGTTTTCGTTTTCTGTTGAAATTAATCATAACAGTATTTTAATTTTCTTCTCTCTTCGCAGATAATTTAATTTACAATAAATATTGAATCTTAAATAAAAGGAGAGGGCTCAATTAATAATTGAAGGAGGAAATATATTTTTTTCTTTCTTTCTTTCTTTCTTTCTTTCTTTATTTATTTCTTTCTTTCTTTCTCCATGTGCGATTCCCAAACTGTCAATTTTATATGGAGACTCCGGAAAATTTGGTGGACATTCATACAAGTCTTGTGGAACGAAAAACAAGAGCTAGCACAAAGAAACACGATCGAAAAACTACGAGAAAATAATTGGTTCCAATACTAAGTACAAAGAATAATCTTATTCTTTTTGGTCAGCAACTGTCAGTTTTCTTATCTTATTTTTTATACTGCTCATCCTGCATCACTGCTGCACCTAGGTTGTCATCTAGATATACTAGAAGTTTTTTTCTTATTTTTATTTAAATATTTCTTTTTCCTCTTTCCTTTCTTTAGCAAAATCAGAACGCAAATAAATTTTGAAAATATTAATAATTCAAATAACCTCTGTCACTCCTCGAATTCTCTTTTTTGCACGATCCGCGCAAAAAAGTTGCCTCCCATAATCCCAAAATGTATCACACTCACGAAACACATTACACTAACGAGAGCGGAGCCGCACTAAACTTGCTCGGTCACAAAACTTATTACACTAGTGAGAGAAATCCTATGTTTAAGCCTCTCGCGTAAGTGAGGTCAAGGCTGACAAGGTTGGCTCACAAAACACATTACACTAGCGAGAGAAATCCTATGTTTAGCCCCTCGCATAAGTGAGGTTAAGAGCTGACAGGGTTCACTCACGAAACACCTCATACAAAAAAAAAACAAATATAAATACCCATATCACTTACCTATTTTCACAACTACCCATACCACTTACTTAATTTCACGCCTACCCTACTCCTATCGACCTAATTTATTCACCCAAGCCAAAAATCCGTAGAGCAGGAAAGAAGTATCACACACGGAAATTGAAACGTCAACTTTTAAAAGCATATTACCGAGCACCAATAATTGCGTGCAAGTCATATAACGAGCATAATTCGGGAGTCTCTAATATTGAAATAGAAAAAGATAACAAAACTATCCTCCAGAAGGAACTAAAAAAGCAGAGTATAAAAACCATTCAGTCAGTACATTGCAGAATGCGTGACCCCCCCCCCCCCCCCTAACGTCGAGACACCATATTCATTAAGTGCAACTACGTGCGAAGCGAGCAGCATTCAAGTCACACAAATTGTCGACACTGAAATATCGAATAAATTCCAAATAAATCGTCTTAAAGAAATTCGAGCAATTAAGCGGAAAAATTATCTAGACGAACTTGTTGCTGATTACGAGGCTCACTCGAGACGAGGGATATGCTATCACCCGTTTGTGACACCCTGCGAGCCACAAATTACTAAGATCGAATCGTTGAATGACTACCAAATTATTATCCTCAAGGCGAAATCAAAGTCTACGAAGTCTACTACTAAATAAGAAAATTGCTTTCTCTCTCCGTTTAGGAAATGATCTGACGTTCCCTTTTTATTGCGTGTGTGTTATAATAATAAAGGTTTTCCCGTTTCCTACCCCTACCGGAGAAGTTACTATGTTTTCATTCTGTTGTAAATCTTTTGATGGTGTTTAATTGTTCCCGCAGAATCGAAGCATTTGTAATACGTTGGTACATTCATTTTTTAAGAAATTAAAATAAAAATAAGTAAAAGAAGGTCAAGGACCTTTGGAATAACGAGGTACAATTAGATCCAACCAATAATATTAAAAACGTGGGTATGAGTTCACCTCGATCAAAGGTAAAGATTTATGATAATTTAATACATGATTATCCTGAACACCGGAAAAGAATATTTTAAATATATAACCACTCTAAATCTCCATTTGAGATGGTTGTAGAATTTTTTGACGAAAGTACTGACAGTTTGCATCCCAAGACTTCCGACACGACGAATCCAACGGGGGAAACTATTGTAGATGCAGAGAAATTTAGCAACTTTAATCGAGAAAATCTAGAATTAATTAATGAAGACCAAGACATTCATACACAATCTTTGGAATTAACGTCAAGTCATTTAATTATTACAAAAGCAGAAATAAATAACCAGGAAGCAAGTGATCCCTCAAGTACTGTAGAAATGTTATCATACAATCTTGAAGATAATAATAGTACAATACAACAAACAGTCATTTACAGATGAAGAAATTTCAAACAATTTAGAAAGTTTTGCGCAATTCACTGTAACATAGTTACACTCTCTAGCCCATTTTATTATGTCGAACGGCTATAAGAGCCGGAATTATATTCGGAATCGACGAGTACAGCGGACGCTAGGCCACTGGACCCAGCGTAAAAATAGGCGACGTCACGCCTCCGGAATTCGCTCGTTGCCGAAAAATAGCAGGCGACCAGCTGGTTTTGCTCGGTGGCGGGTGAGTGACGGGGGGGGGGGGGGGGCACGACAACGGTAGCTCAAAAAATCATGAGAACTCAGCAGATTTTTAAATCGAAATTACTGATGACGTAGAGGGGACCAGGTTGGGGGGAGAGTCTATAAAAGAGCCTGCGCGGCAAGGAAAGCTCTCTTAGTACAAGTTTTTCCGAACGAATACATTTTGCACAAGTCTCGGCAGTTAACAACGAAGTGATTATTCTTGAAAGTAAAAAGTTAGAAAATCAAGCAAAATTACATTTCATTAAAATCCGTGGTTCCGGAATTAGGAAAAGAAATTGAGTCGGTATTAACAAAGACTGGAGAAGGAGAATTGGACAGGCGAGTCATTTAAATAAACTAAAGAAGAATAATTAGTGGATAGGTTAAAGTGAGATCGATTTAGGAGTAGATAGGTTAAGACGAATAGGATAAGTGGATGGAATAATGTGTAGGAAATTGATGAAATAGAATTAAGCAAGTAGTGTATAAGAAAATTAAAATTAGGTCGTGTGGTTTTTAAACCGGCACTATAAACAGGAATCGCACAGATGTGTGAGTGGAAGAGAGACAACAAGGAAGTGAGTCGAGTGTGACAGAGAGAGCATTATAAACAGAGGTGAGACAGTTTGTCAAGGAGCGAGTTCGATGCGTGTGGCTGTGTATGTGTGTGTTGAAGTTACTGGGTCAACACCTACGTATCGAAACGTAACAGATATTCAAGCCCGGGTATACCGAGAATTGATGTAAACGAAATATAAAATAAGAATCGTGAAATTAATCGTCGGAATTACCACATTTAACTGCATTGTACGGGGTATCAGTGGCCGGAAACCGAATATTGACATTTTTATGAAATTGTTCTTTTTGTTAATAAACCTTACTCTCACCCACCTCGAAGTCTAACATTAATTAGTCATGTGTCTGAGCCCGAATTCCCACAAAAATAAAAATAATTGCGAACGATAAAAATTACCGTTACATCACGAATTGAGTACAAGAAACACGGCGAGATCGGGAAATAATTCATTGTCTATAGTTGAGTTTTTGGAAGAACCTAGTAACCAATACTTACCACTCGTAATATATCGAGATCCCCGTAACGAAATGCCAGCTCAGATTCCCGCATCCCCCGAGCATACTGTGAAAGACGTCAAGGCACAGCCTATTACACGCGAGACAGCAGATACAGAAACACCAGTCATAGCTATCCCGAATCCCGTCGGCATGACACCTGCGGTAGGTCTTTCCTACTCCAGTGACATATTTTATACTCCTGTAGGGGGGTCTATCCCATTTGCACGGTTTTCGTCGCCATTATTAACATAATCGTGTGTGGTAAAAGGCTCACCACATTTTATTCACTCTTTTTTTGTGCATATTTTATTTTTTATATTTATATATTATTATATTATTATTTTCTATATATTATTATATTATTTTCTATATTTTATTTGGTTTATTTATGTAATATTGTCCACTGCACTCTGACAGGTGAAGCAATAAATGCTACTGTAATTAACATCTGTGTACTGACTATTAATTCTCCTTTAACAATTTACAGTCCACTTAACTGTACCATCTGAATTCTCAAACAGTATGTTTATCCAAGGATGCAAGGAAGCCTTAGCTATAAATTTAGTAAAAGCAGTCCGTATAAAAATTATCGGCGAACCCCGTCGCACCATACAGGTGTAAACTTTTGAAACAATATAAGATTTGGGTAAATTTATCAAAGATATTTATACACCGACGCGAAACGTATATCAGCCGCAAGGTGAACTAGGATCAATATATCAGAGAAGAAATGAGTCTATTGTTGCATACTCGAATCGTGTACGAGATTTAGAGAATTTGATACTTGAAAATTATGATGTGAGCGAAAATAATCCCTTGGTTGCTGCATTTATCGATAATACTAGATAAAGCCTTCCAGCTTGTTTTCTACACAGTTTAAGATAGGAAATTGAACAACGATTAACTCCCAATAATAATCTCGAAGAATTAATAAAGCCAGCAGTGCAAACCGAAAAGAATTTAGTGATGCAAGCAGCCTTGCGTAGCGGTGAGCAAGGAACGTCGAGTCGGAAGGTCCCTAAACTTGAAGTGAAACGAGGTGTACACGTGGTAGCAAGCGAAGAAGTGTATTGCCAGCTGTGCAATAAAAAATGGTACAATGCTAAAGAATGCTCGACCCAGAACACTAGCCAAGCACTGCCGGTTGATTCACAAAATTCAGAAATATCGATAAAGGACCGAGCATATGTCAGATCTGTCAGAAGACTGGGCACCCGGCGGACATAGTATAAAAATCTTACCCCGTTCAAATAACAATAAACCTAGCTTCGAAGCCCCTTCATTTATCATATGCCAGATCTGTAAAAAAAACAGGACTCTCGGTTGACAAATGTCTTAAAATCTTATCCCTTCGAATAACCGTTAACCCACCTTTGGCGGTCCTCCACTCACTGTATGCCAGGTATGTAATAAGCGCGGGCATACTGCCGACCGTTGTTATAAAATTTTCTTTCCTGAAAGGAAGGAGTCGGAAAATATATAGATATTTTGTTACCTTTGTAAAAATCATGGACACGCAGCGAATGGATGCCCTCATTCACCCTCAGCCCTCCCCCCCTCGGGGCCCAGGTTAATGTCTTTACCGCATTCGCAGGTACCATTCAATCTCCGATACCAAAATTCTACCGATATTCGGTGTCAAAAATGTAAAAAAGAAGGCCACGGGGCTCACATTTGTCCATATTGTAATAACCATTCCCAACCTTTAAATAACAATCGATCGGAGAATCGCTGAAATATTAATAATTTCAATAATAATCCCATCGATTCAACAGGACCATGCTTTTATTGCTAACAATCCGGGCATTTCATCCGTGTGTGTCCCGCTCGAAGGGAGACCAAAGCAACATATGGAAATACGGGAAACCGAAGTGGTCTTCCGAGTACGGGTGCACCCAGGGAGACTCCGCTGAACATTTATCCGATCCGGACTATTTCAATCGCAGCTTTAACCTTCAACTTGGAGTTCAAATCTTTGATATACAATTGCATCGAGAAAATAGTGTTCCGACGGTTACTATGACGGCATCAGAAATAATATCCCCTATCACTCTCATGGTTGATAAAGGAGCTGGGCCGAATGTATAAATCACGGAGAATTTCTGCAACTTACAAGGAAGGATAGTTTGGTGTCCCCCTCCGATTTTGATGAAACTCACGTATGTTGTAGAGCATCGAAAACTAAAACACACGTATTTTTTTTTATCGGCGGAAAATCATTTCTAAAGGGTGAAATCGCCTTTCAAAGTTACACATGTCGAGAGGTGAGTATGCAGTTTCACCCAGAAGGCGTCAACCGATTTTAATGAAACAAAAACCAAAATACTTCTCATTGAAGACAATAAAAATTCCTCGTGAAGTTGAAAAAAAACATTCATTTGCAGGGGTGATCTTTCGGACGTTTCGCTACTTTCCATATCGTAGATAATAACTTTCCCATAAAGGAAGCTGGTATATTGGGTTTGGAATACCTAGACGGTAATCGCATGAAAATTGATTACGAAAAAAAATAATTGAAAATGCAGAATGTAAGGATAACATTTGCAAGTCTGGAAACTATTGTTATACCTGCAGAGTTCACGAAATCGTGCTTCGTGAGAGTAAAAAATTTGGATTTACCGGAAGGTTATCTGCCTCCCCTGGATGCACATAAAGGTATAAACATAAAAAGCGGATTTGGCATTAATAATAATGGTAAGGTTTATATTTAAGTGACTAATAGCAATAGGTATTCGGCTCAAGTCCAAGTACCAGTGTTAGAGTTAATGTTATCGGAGGAATTAACTTACAGTACGGGAGTAAGAGAATCCACTGACGATTCAAAGACGAAAAAGGAACAACAGGTAAAAAATGGAGTCGAAGAAATAAAAGAAAATAAGTCCTCGGACGGACTGAGTTATGAAACGAATAAAGATAAAGGCAATTCAAGTGAGAATTGACGCATCGCACATTTCCTGCGTACGCAGGAATACGCTCATCACACATTTGACTAAAATTACTCGGCACCAAAACGCGTCGTTTAAAATCTCCTTGCCGTATCGCGGATCCATATTGCTTTTCATTGTTTGCGTGTAGGATGCCAAAGACAGACTAAATGCTCGAGATGCTGCTAGAGAGTATCACGGGAATAAAGATAACAACCTCCTATAAATCATAACTAGGTGTCCAGCACTTTGAATGGAACGAAAGCGGTTTTCGAGCATGTATAGCCGTGTGCTGTGCTCCTCGTTAAATGCTTGATCTGCAGTAAAAAAGACAGAATACGATACCTCACAGCGAGAGAGAGAGAGAGAGAGAAAGAGAGAGAAAGAGAGAGAGAGAGAGAGAGAGAGAGAGAGAGAGAGAGAGAGAGAGAGAGAGAGAGAGAGAGAGAGAGAGAGAGAGAGAGAGAGAGAGAGAGAGAGAGAGAGACTTCAATTATAATTCTCTAATTATTACGCTATAAAAATAAGAGACACAGTAAGATCAGGTAATTTTTAAAAATTAATCAATATTTTATGAAAAGCACTTTGCACATTTACCGTCGTATGCAACAGCCCTGCAAATACGGTAATCCGCGCTCGGAGATTCCTCCACCGTTAATTTTATTTTGATCGGTATAAGGAATTAATTTGTATTATCACTCGTAATATTGCTTTTAAACTATTTTTCGCTGTGGGTGTTGTCATCACAGTGTACTTCTGAAAAAAAGAATGAAACAAGTATTTAATTGAAGGCACTGGTCAATATAAACAACGTGTACAGAATAATCGACACTGTCTTACCTGATATGCCTCGTCTCATTATACAAAGTTGGCAGCGTTGATGATCTGGTACCACCGACGTCAACTGTGGATGAGGATGGCGGGTGACACTTTTCTTTTCCGAAGCTAGATCTATCTGTATAGTATATGTATCCTTCTCTCGCTCTCCATAACACGAATAACGAACCCTCGGTGTCGGTTTATATGCAGGGGCTGCTCGCTCTGCAAGACAATATTTTTTATAATTAAAAATAAATATTACATGCTTTTAAATCATGATTTAAAAATTATTTTTTATTTTTTACTTACCATTCTCTGCTGCTTCGCTGCTAATCGACATCGGCACGTATTCCATGATCTGCTGTGTCAATGAAATAAAGACGAAAGCTCCGTCTTCTTTTTGTCGCAGACCTTTGCTCATGCTTCGGTTTTAAGACTGTGATAACTCACATTTTCTCTCTCTCTCTCTTTCTCTCTTTCTCTTTCTTTCTCTCTCTATCTCTATGACTGTCCTCAATGTATACTTTATAATATTCCGAGCGAAATGTACACTATATACAATTATTTACAGGTGTGTCTTTATCACAAATAGCTATACATCCGGAGAATTATTGCGTTCGCAACGCAACACCCGATGCATAATCAACGATATGACCACGGTTTAGCACAATTATTTCGGACAAAATAATTTTCATAAATTCCATATCCTCCGGCGCTAGCAAGGTCGTGATGTGCTCGAGCCCTTCTTGAAAGAATTCCTTGGAACCCATGATCTCATACGCTGCTGCACGAGGCGTTTCACTAACAACTATCTTTTCACGGACATATGATACCACCTTGTTCATACACCGCTGAATCGTTTCACTTTTGCTCTCTAGAGCCTGCATATGAATATCCATTTTTCTACTTATTTCGATGAGCATATCAAATGTCGGCCGCTGCAGAACAATGTTTGGAGAGTATTTTCGGAAGCGTTTCCGTTTCAATTCTCCAGATTCCTCTTGATTCTCGTATTCCGCATTAGCACTGCTGATTATTTTACCAAATGAGACAGCTCTGTACTGGTAACACGAGGTTAAATTGTGTAACGCGCTGTGTGCTCTATGCGGGTATTACACATTTCCTCGGCATCAGGCCCATGAGCTTCGAAATATCGTTGTGCGCGAGAAAAATCACTTTTAAACACTCGCCACTCGTCCGGACTGAGTGTAATACCGGTAAAAGTATTCGACAATATTTTCATAACTGGTGTAAGGCACGTAGATTTCAACTCGAGCCCAGCAACGATTATTTTACCAAATGATTTATTTAAACCGTACATAACGGGGTTCGTTATATATGGCGATATCGTGTGAGACGTAGCACCGTTATTTGCCATTTTATTGCTTTCTTGTAGACAGTAACTTTTCGAATGAATCGTCGGTGGTGTTCATACTCCGTTTTATACAGATTACCCTCACCATATAATTGCATCGCCTCTTCTTTTGATACTGCAAATCATACAGCTGAAAATTGCTCATCAATATTCTTTGATATTTGTCGCATTCTCCTTAACAGCCTAGTAACAGCAGCAACAAATATATCCCAAAGCTTCTGCATACTCTCCCACACGTATGTGCATACGCACACCTTGACATACAGATGAGATGTGTCATGAAAACTAAATAATATTCGTCGCCGAAATTTGATGATTTTCCTCATGACCGAGCATTTATGAAATTAAGTGAAAACGAGCCTTGAAATTAGATGAAAACAATATGACATTTATCAGCGAAACTCGATAACTTAGTACATGACGGGTCTTACATTTACATCACGATCGCTAAATATTTCCTTAGGTCTTGCTTTTGTAAAGTGATCGTGTCCGGCCATCTTCTTGGTTAGTCGTATTCACTACATCGCTGCAGTATATGCAGAGAGAGAAAGAGAGAAAGAGCGTATTAAAGGAATATATATAAAAGCGTGCCGTTTTGAAAATTCTGTAGTTAATTGACTGATTTACTGTAGTTACTAAAGGGTGATTTTTTAAGAGCTTGAGAACTTTTTTTTAAAAAAAAACGCATAAAATTTGCAAAATCTCATCGGTTCTTTATTTGAAACGTTAGATTGGTCCATGACATTTACTTTTTGAAGATAATTTCATTTAAATGTTGACCGCGGCTGCGTCTTAGGTGGTCCATTCGGAAAGTCCAATTTTGGGCAACTTTTTCGAGCATTTCGGCCGGAATAGCCCGAATTTCTTCGGAAATGTTGTCTTCCAAAACTGGAATAGTTGCTGGCTTATTTCTGTAGACTTTAGACTTGACGTAGCCCCACAAAAAATAGTCTAAAGGCGTCAAATCGCATGATCTTGGTGGCCAACTTACCGGGCCATTTCTTGAGATGAATTGTTCTCCGAAGTTTTCGCTCAAAATGGCCATAGAATCGCGAGCTGTGTGGCATGTAGCGCCATCTTGTTGAAACCACATGTCAACTAAGTTCAGTTCTTCCATTTTTGGCAACAAAAAGTTCGTTAGCATCGAACGATAGCGATCGCCATTCACCGTAACGTTGCGTCCAACAGCATCTTTGAAAAAATACGGTCCAATGATTCCACCAGCGTACAAACCACACCAAACAGTGCATTTTTCGGGATGCATGGGCAGTTCTTGAACGGCTTCTGGTTGCTCTTCACTCCAAATGCGGCAATTTTGCCTATTTACGTAACCATTCAACCAGAAATGAGCCTCATCGCTGAACAAAATTTGTCGATAAAAAAGCGGATTTTCTGCCAACTTTTCTAGGGCCCATTCACTGAAAATTCGACGTTGTGGCAGATCGTTCGGCTTCAGTTGTTGCAGGAGCTGTATTTTATACGGTTTTACACCAAGATCTTTGCGTAAAATCTTCCATGTCGTCGAATAACACAAACCCAATTGCTGCGAACGGCGACGAATCGACATTTCACGGTCTTCAGCAACACTCTCAGAAACAGACGCAATATTCTCTTCTGTACGCACTGTACGCATTCGTGTGGTTGGTTTAATGTCCAATAAAGTAAACTGAGTGCGAAACTTGGTCACAATCGCATTAATTGTTTGCTCACTTGGTCGATTATGTAGACCATAAATCGGACGTAAATCGCGAAACACTTTTCGAACCGAACACTGATTTTTGTAATAAAATTCAATTATTTGCAAGCGTTGCTCGTTAGTAAGTCTATTCATTATGAAATGTCAAAGCATACTGAGCATCTTTCTCTTTGACACCTTGTCTGAAATCCCGCGTGATCTGTCAAATACTAATGCATGAAAATCCTAACCTCAAAAAAATCACCCTTTACTACTCTAACAGCACAATCATGGTCGGAGTGGTAAAGCGCTCGTTAATAAGAAAATTGATAGCGTTTATATTGAAGCGTAGACCGTCGTTGAGTTCGCGGTAGGGGAGAAAAAATTTACAGATCACCCTATGGGAACTTCCTACACAAGCGGTTGTTCGTAAAATTAGCGGTATGCTGTGCGACTGTCATCAGCGCGATTTAGTTGACGCGCATAATATTGGATTGTTTGATAATCAAATAATTATTGATTCGGTGGTGCGTGTTATTCGTCGACGCGATTGACTGAACGAGCCTGCTTTGCAACCCATACTCAGTGAAAGACGTAAGTAATATACTGCGTTAATTACTTTTATTTTATTTCCTTTATTTCACAAGATTTTTATATAGTTTGACGATATACAGAAGAAAAAATGGGATCCGACACCTATGATTTCGATGAGAAGGGGAGAACCGATTCAGATGATCATAGTAGGGACAACGATGGTGACAACATCGTAGGGAATCTTTGGATACATTTCACCGTTCTGCGGGTATAAATCAACAAACGGTTTTTTCATGGTCGGTCCTGCGAGAGAACCAGATAGAGCTATCGCAGGTCCATCGCCATAATACAGTTCAAGCGATGATACCAATAGCAATACAGACAATGAGGAAGAAGAAGAACGGGAGGAGAAGGAGGAGGAGGAAGAAGACCCGGGAGATTCAGGTAAGCTTTTAATAATAAAATTACGGTGACAAAAATTAAAAAATTACGTGGATAATAACAGTAAAAATGAAAAAACAGGGTACGAGTCGGACCCAAACGTTTTTCGCTTTGCACGATTCACTGTGCCGAGACCGCCGACAATTGAGTTGGTTTACGAAATGCGTCGGCGGTTCCCGGGTACAGTCGACGGATTCGAGGAATAGAAGCAAATATAAGTTCGTAATTATTACGTTACACAATTTATATACATAGTATATAGTTAGCGACAAACAAAAAATTGAGATAAATAAAATAAAAATTCTAATAAATGGTTTAATTATGCTTGCAGGTGGACAGACTGGCGATGGAAGGAGGAGCTATACGGGGAGGTTATATTTTTCCCCCTGGTGAACGTTTCGGTATCGACAATGAGCAGAGCGGATATTTTCCACGCTTTAGGATGCAGAGTTGGGAAACAAATTTTTATTTTCGTCAGCCACCGGATGGTCTTGATCATCTGAATTGATTCGAGGGCAGCGTACGTGATGTTCTCACATGTCTTACAGAATCGTGCGAAGGATATGATTGGTATGACTTTGAGCGCGCTATCTTTCGCGCAAGGACCTGGTGGTTATCATTTCGACCAGCTCGTAACATCGTTCCTGACGATATATGGCGACTAATTAATAGTGTAGCTCAGAGCGCGCGCAAATTTCGAATAGATGCTGGTACATGTAGAATGACGACATGTATAGTACGAGGCGTCGAAGGCGCTGGTGTGGGCACCAGACTTACACACGAGTCTATAGCAAAAAAGTGAATTTTACGCATAAGTAATAGCGATAATTTGTGTCTACAACGATCCGTTGTCACAGCCCGAGCGCATGCCGAACGCGGTCTAATTCGTACGGGCGAGCTACACAGACGATGGTGTCAAATTCGGAACGGGCTTCGAGGAGCGCAATATAGAGCAGCGATAGAACTCACGCGTAATGCGGGGGTAACGACACCGTCTAGAGGGTGCGGTATGCGCGAGATTTAGCTCTTTCAGGAGTACTTGGTTCACGAGGGTATAGCGATTGTTGTTTATGAATTGCTCACCTTCGGAAAACGCGTTCCGGCTCTGTACGATGGGTGAAAATTCGTACTCTCTGCAATAGGTAAAATTAATCATACCCTGTTTATTCTCTATTACGAACGCTCTTATCACTACCAGCCAATATTAAATCGCGCTGGTGCGATAGGTAGTCGGGGGTTCAGCATACAGTGTAATTCCAAGTATAATTGAGTACTCGAGCATCGCTGTAGCTATCAATGTGCTCGATGTAAATCTACTTGTTGCAGCGGGAATAGATAGAGACTCTCAGCCTGAGTATTGCACAGACTGTAATCGTTCGTTCTTTGGTGCTTTTCGCCTCGCTCATCACAAGGATAAGGGCTCCGCGGGTATTACGTCTCGTAAATATAGACGGTACAGCGTCTGTAAAGCATTGAAAATCTGTAGAGGCTGCTCGCGTATGATTAAAACCACCGATAAAAAGATGCATGTATGTGGTATATTGTTTTGTATTACATGCAGGCAAACTCGACCGACTACGCATGCGTGTTTTATAGCACCTCTTAAGAAACCAGGGGTGCCAAAGGAGAAGAAAAAAGACAAGTGTTGTGCCGCGGAATATTCTACTTCATGTTATTTTCGGGAATATTCCATAGCCGAAATATTGGAATTCGACAGGAAGCGAAGTCCAATGCCCGATCATATGATCGACACCAAGAACGCCGACGCAGCATGAGGCGACTCGCTTGGCGATCGACGATAGCAAAAGTTGCGATCTAAAGGATTTTTGCGAACACAGTTAGCAACTGCTTTACGAAAATCAGATCTAAAAGTAGACCGAAAGAAAACGAGTTTGTTCCTCGTCAATTACTCGAAACAACAGAATTATTGTACATTCTTTTTATTGACTTTTAAATAGACAACGGAAAGTTACCTTCTAAACTCTCACTCGTACAAGAGCGAGAGAGAGAAACGGACAGTGTACCAGCAGGTTCTACAGCGTTATCTTCAATTGGTCGAGTACCATAATACAGTACCGAATAATTCGTCAAAACGAAAAATATCAATACTCGATAGCCACGAGAACCATAATAAAATCCATGACATTTGAATGAACAAAGTTAAATCTCGACTCAATAACACACTTATTATCGATAGCGTACAAAAACAATTTTTATCTAAAGCAATATCGTTTTTTCGCAATTTGCATCGCAGCGCCGTCGGTAAAAAAATTACATGGGATCGTAACGGTGTTGTTACCATAGACGGCAGAAGAATTTCAAATTTCAATATCGTTGTCCTTCTTAACGATGCTATGTGAGCTAGAAAATGCGAGAAACCCATCGGTCCATCTCACTTTGCCAAACTCCTGCGAACGATACAAATGCCACGCGAATTTATCGACAATCCCGAATTACTACACGAGCCTACACCTGCATCACCCTCGACACCGCAGCGACGTCTCATTTTACCACGCGATAGGGATAGTAGCAACAACAGCAGCAGCAACAGTAGCAACAACAACGAGGCCGAGACCGCACACTTATACAGAGATTTAATGCTCACGTCGGACAACGGCATCATCGAAGGGGCGGAGAGGGAGGAAGAAGACGACGAACAATTGTAAAACATTGCACAAGTAGAGAGCCAACGAAACCCCAGTGAATATCGTTTCCCGACACAGTTAGAAAAGAAAAAGAAAAAGAATCCATTTAACTGGTCATCGTTAAAATTATAAAAATTCTTCAAAAAAAACTATTATGAAACCGCTCATCCCGCCTCCTATTTTCGAGCAGAAAATTTGGCCCAGGTAGATCGAAGAGTAGCGCGAAAAAATGTTTTACCATGGCTCGAGACACAGAGTAATATAAACAATGTATGGAGGCTGATTTAGCCGATCTTCGCTCGATGGCCACGTACAACGATGGGTACGTATATCTGCTTATTGTTATCGATGTGTTGAGCAAATACGCGTGGGTCGAGATTTTGCGTGCCAAAACGAGCGCAAACGTGGCCCGCGGTCTCACACGCATTCTCACACGCAGTAACAATCGTCGCCCGCAGCAATTACCAACTGATAGAGGCAAAGAATTTGTCGGCACTCCATTTCAGCAAATTCTCAAGAAAAAGAATATCGATTTTCGCACTGCTCGTAACCCCGATATAAAAACCTCGATTGCCGAACGCTGTAATCGCACAATAAAAGAGCGAATGTGGCGTTACTTTACATACATGCGAAATAAGCGTTACATAGAAGTTTGACAAAATTTTTTATATGCTTATAACCACACTAGACACAGCGGAACGCGTATTCCTCCGAGCGATGTGAAACTCGAAAATGCCTCTATAGCCCGAGAAAATTTAGCACGGCGTTACAAGCGGAACGCGAGAAAAACTAAAAAGCCTAAATACAGCGTCGGTAACTTGGTACGTATCAGTACAGCTAAAGCAGCATTCGTGAAAGGATATGAGCGTGGTTAGAATAACGAGTTGTTCAAGATTCAACGAATATCAGTGAATCGAGAACCATTCGTGTATATTTTACACGATCTGAATAACGAGACTATCGACGATGTTTTCTACGACGCACAATTATCGCGAGTATTAGTGCCTCTGTCACCTGAGAAAACGAAAGAGAAGAAGAGGATAAACAGGAAAAACGCTCGGAATCACCGTCCCTGATAAATATGAGCTCCAAGGAGAGCTCTTTCTTTGTCATACTACCGAGCAACAGCAGTATGCAGTATTTTCGGGATAATACGACGACGAAATTTATTATAAAATTACCGCGTCAGATACGGAGAATGGTATGCTTCTCTTATGGAAATTGCTTATCCGATGACTCTTTTACATGTTCCTACTGTAGGAAACCTCGTAACTTTTGATGATGGTGATTATAATTTATCGGGTTTAAATCTTTTAACACGGAGACGCGCGGCTAGATACCAAGTTTTATCTAGTGTATATCGCTCTATAGACGCTCTTTTGGAGAGTATAAATAAGTTACCTCACGTGGACGGTGATCTGCACCTTAAATCGCTTCCGAGCGGGCAGGTCGAAGTGGCGCGCGTATGCGACGATCTACGATACCACGACTTTCGCGTATCGCCCGCTTTCGCAAGGCTACTAGGATGCTTGTTAGAGGCCTGTAATAATAGGTCTGTAATAATAGAATAGGTAGGTCTGTAATAATAGAACCGCATTGCGAATAGACAGTGTCGAGGCCTGCATCTCTTACTGGTACTATACCAGGCAGCAGGTTTCTATACATCGATATCTGCGAGAGCTATTTTACAGGCGATGTACAAAGACCCCTCTTACGAGTTGTTCCCATTGATGCTGACGACTGTCAGTATAATTCGATAAAAATTAAATAATTTTCAAAGCCACGATATAAACCTCTCTTGCGCAATAATTTACACACTATCGAGATCGATATAAGAGACGAGTTTGGAAATCCTATACCATTCGAACAGGAAACGTTGACTGTGACACTACATTTCAAAAGGTCCCACGGTTGATTAGGCCGCTATGGATGATATTGACAGTGTACAGCACTGATGGGGCCGTCGCGTGTACGTCAGTATTAGCCATGTTTATATCGGAACGCCT
Organism: Cylloceria caligata; assembly: GCA_963942595.1. Taxonomy (NCBI): domain Eukaryota; kingdom Metazoa; phylum Arthropoda; class Insecta; order Hymenoptera; family Ichneumonidae; genus Cylloceria; species Cylloceria caligata. The sequence continues at coordinate 32,387,314 of OZ012705.1, read as the reverse complement.
ATTCAACGAGGACACGGTATCACTTTCTCGGGGGCCCCTTTCGTCGAGTGTTACCACTTTTACAGAAAGGCGCTAAAGCAGTTGCAAAAGAGGCATTGCGAGCTGGTGTAAACATAGCCGGTGATATCCACGATAGAAATATAGCTGTGAAAGATTCTATTCACGAGAGAGTGCGAGAATCAGGCAGTAATCTCAAACGCAAAGCCTCTGAAAAAATTGACACTCTCATGCGGGGTCTGGTTATAAAAAGCGCAAAATTTTGCGAACTCCTCATTCATCGAACGAACGTAAACCACGACGTATCTCTCGTGAAAATAAAAGCGTAATAAAGAGAAAAGTAATAAAGAATAATAATAATAATAAGAACAATAAGAAGAAGAAGACTCGTCAACGAACGATTGCAGATATTTGTGGATAGCTGAAACTTGATGGCTTTTCTACACGCGCACTCGTGCGAGTGTCTTAAATCGAAACTTGAATTATTTTCACTCCCGCCGACACAAACTATTATCGGAGGCTCCTATTGGGTGTATTAGAAGCCGATTTCTTCTTTAACAGATAATTCACCTATTGAATTTGTTATTCCTGGACAGGGTGATGAGTATATCGATCTCGCGCATACTGTGCCTAATCTGAGAGTAAAAATACCATTTTCTTCTATGGAAATCGCCGCGGGTACAGCGCCGAAAGTAAGTACAGGCCCTGTGAACAATCTCTTGTATTCTATGTTTGATCAGGTGGATGTATACCTAAATCAAAAACTAGTTTCACCTCCAAATAATGCCTACGCTTATCGAGCGTACATAGAAACACTTTTGAGTTACGGTCCAGCTGCCAAAAATTCGCATCGCACGAGCGTTCTCTGGTATGATAATACCTCCAGAAAAATGGATGATATAACTTCGGGAAATACTGGTCTTGTAAAGGAAAACAATTTTTAAATGTCGGAAAAACTGTAAACTTGCTTGGCCATCTGCGTTGCGATATATTCAATCAGGAGCGGTTCTTATTAAATGGTGTCGAGATGCGACTACGGCTGGTGCGGTCTAGAGATACAGATTTTGTCTTATGGGCGATACAAAGAATGGTCAATGCTGCTTAAAGATTCTCGAGGCATCGCTTCTCGTTCGTGGAACAAAAATAGCTCCTGGTGTGCTGCTATCCTTCTTACGAGAGTCGAGGTGAAGGCCGTTTCAATACACTCCGATGTTTATGGAGAGACTATCGATAATATCGTGCTAGGTTAATTGCCGAAGCGTATAATTATCGGTTTTGTTGATAACAAAGCGTTTAACGGCGACTTCAGTATGAATCCATTCAATTTCTAAAATTACCAGTTAAATTATCTCTCGTTGTATGTACATGGTGCTTACCAGGTGTATGCATAAGTTTTTTCCGGTTTTTTGGTAAAAAAAAAACACGTAATTTTCAAGGGAAATTAATTTTTGTTTTATTCAAAATATTGGCCATCGGCTTCTACACATTTCGCCCATCTTTCAGGTAACTTATGAATACCATGCCAGAAAAACTGCTTGTCTTTTGCGGCAAACCATTCGTCGGGCCATTTTCCAACTTCCTCGAAATTGCTGAAGCGCTGCTCTGGGAGTGCGTGCCCCATTGATGCGAAGAGGTGATAGTCAGATGGCGCCAGGTCTGGCGAATACGGCGGGTGCGGAAGGATGTCCCATCCAAGCGATTTCAAGGTGTCTTTCACTGCTTTTGCTGTATGAGACGGCGCATTGTCGTGTAACAAAATCACTCAAATCGTTCATTCAAATCGTGTGGGACCCATTTACCGAGTTTATTGATCTTCCCCATTACTCGTAAACGTCTGCTGATTGTTTCTTGTGACACATGTAATGCTTCTGCTAATTGCCATTGAGTTTGAGTTGGGTCATCATCCAATAACTCCTGCAATTGCTCGTCTTCGCATTTTTGTGGTCTACCAGAGCGCTCACTGTCTTTCACATTGAAATCACCACTTTTAAATTGTCGAAACCATGTCTCACATGTTCTAGTCGTTGGAGTGTGTTCGCCGTATGTTTCTACCAGCAAACGTTGACTTTCAGCAGCCTTTTTCTTTTGATTAAATAAGAAAAGCAATGCGTGCCGCAAATGTTCTTTTTCAGGCACAAAACTCGACATGATCACTGAACGATAAAACAAAGACGCTAGTTTTTGGCGAACTCAACTTGTGTGTGTTTGTAGGTTAATGTCAGACGAACAAAATGACGTATGTGTCAAATTAATACGCTGCGTACTTTTCGGTGGCGCCATCTCTTAGTTAAACCGGAAAAAACTTATGCATACACCTGGTAAATACCTTCGAAACCGTTACAACTTGATTTCACGAAAAATCATCTGCATGTGCATGCTTTTCAAACGTTGTTTTCGGGAACTGGAATACAGTTCTTGAACGATGGTAATTCGATCGATCGCGATAATTATCGCGATGAATACTGTCTGTTTGCTTTTGATTTGATACCCGATCTTTCGGCGAACACTAATTCACATTGGAATTTAATAAAGCACGGTATTTTGAGAATAGAGGTACGATTTGAGGATGTACTTGCTTCAACGGTAAATCGTGTAGTCTATGCGGAATATGATAATGTCCTTGAAATCGATGCCTCTCGGCAGGTAATGGTAGATTTTACCGGATAAGCGAAACATGTGCTGATGTCAAAATAAAATTGTTTCGTGTTAAGAGACGTAGAAGCGTGTCTGTGAGTAACTAATCAGTCGAACTTGAACATCTGTACAGATTAGGCGTGAAAATGGATATCGTCGTGAATATACAGAGAATGCCTGGTAAAGACTCGGAATTTATTCCGAAAGAAATTGCCGTGGTAGCAGTGGATAGACCGTACTCTGCTCACTGGATCGTCGCACCACCATGTCAGTTTGAAGAATTACCGCAGCATTCGAGAAGCAAAAATAATTTTCTCTCGAAATATTTTCACGGTCTCAAATGGTACGAGGGCGATGTGAGCTGTAAACAAGCATACGCTAACTGCCGCTAAATTTCGCGAAAATCAAAACGTATCTATACACGCAGTCACGAGAAGGCTATACTTTTTTGCGATATCACGAGTCGTGAAATTTCCAACATGGAGGATGAATAGGGCGCCCCATAGTGCACATTTATTCCGAAATCTTTGCGAAAATGCTTCAGACACGCTATGATAAACGATACAGCGTCTTCGAATTGTGCAATGCGCCAGGCTTCCCAAATAAAAAATTGGCTTCGCGAGCACCCGTTTGAAGGAGAATCTTACATGGCTGTTTAGTCGACAGACGAAGAGAAGAGAGATGCTGTGAAATTAAATTTTGCATATATATACGTCTTTCAAAGCGTACAATTCATCATTTAATCATTGACTATGTGTTCAGCATGAACACTAGACAAATCTATGAGAGTCTGCAGTATCTACCACTTTAAACCGTTGGCATATTCCCAGCTGACAGAATTCCTCGTGTATGGTCGTTACCGGCCGGATTCGTAGTTAACACGGATAACCACGACGGACCTGGAGAGCATTGGATCGCCATGTACGTTAACCATCATGGAAAAGGAATGTACTTGGATAGCTACGGTTTACCACCGGTTATACCGCAACATCTCACACGACTACGAAGAAACTGCAATTTCTAGCGGTACGGCCTCAAGCAGCTACAGAGTAATACGTCGGATGTGTGTGGACAATATTGTATCGCATTCCTGCATCTTATGTCATGCGGCTTCACCATGTCGCGATTTAATAATCTCTTTAGCGATAATGTAATGAAAAACGATAGAATAGTACGTGAATATAACAATACTTTTGCCTCTCGGCGATCAGACAGCGATAAAAATAAATTTAACGTTGGAGGAATCTCCGAGCGAGGATTACCGTGTTTGCAAGGATATTGCATGCGACGGTAAATTTGTTTAAAGTGATTTAAATAACATATTGATTTAATTAGGGGCGTAACTAAGTTCCTGCTGTTTTTTAAAATGAAAATGCAACTTAATTGTGAAAAAATGTTTACAAATGAATCATTCAAAATATTGCCCATCGCTAGCGACAACTTTTTCCCATCTTTCCGGCAGAGCTCGAATACCGTCACGGTAGAAGTGTTCGTCTTTTGAGGCTATCCACGAATCAAGCCATTTTGAGATGTCTTCATATGAGCTGAACTACTGATTAGCTAGACCATGTGCCATTGAACGGAACAAGTAATAATCGGACGGCGCAATATCTGGGGAATATGGCGGGTGGGGTAGGACTTCCCATTTAAGCGTTTCTAAGTAGGTTTTAACGGGTTTGCCAACGTGAGGCCGAGCGTTGTCATGCTGCAGAATCACTTTTTCTTGCCTCTTCTCGTATTGTGGCCGCTTTTCGCGCAGTGCTCGGCTCAATCGCATCAATTGAGTTCGATATCGTTCCCCAGTGATGGTTTCGTTTGGTTTCAACAGCTCATAATAAATAACACCGCCTTGGTCCCACCAAATATACAGCAAACCTTCGCAGCGTGAATATTCGGCCGAGCCGACGACGTAGAAGCATGACCGGGCAGTACCCATGATTTTGTTCTCTTTAGGTTGCTGTAATGAATCCATTTTTCATCACCCGTAACGATGCGATGAAGAAAACCCTTCTTTTTTGCCGCTGGAGCAGTTGTTCACAGGCGAAAAAACGACGCTCAACGTCTTTTGGCTTCAAATCATAAGGAACCCAAGTTCCTTGTTTTTGAATCATTCCCAACGCATGCAATCACTTGGAAATGGCTTGGCGGGTAACTCCTAATGCTGAAGCAAGCTCTTTTTGCGTTTGGCATGGATCCTCATCGAGCAATGCCTCCAATTCAGCGTGTTCGAAGGTTTTTGGCCTTCCTTCGCGCGAACGGTCGTCAACATCAAAATCACCGTCTTTGAAGCGACGGAACCAATCACGGCATGTTGTTTCACTTAGAGCAGCATCTCCGTAAGCTTTTTGGAGTTCTCGATGCGCTTCAGCCGCCGTTTTCTTCGAATGAAAGAAGAAAAGCAACACTTCCCGCAAATGACGATTATTTGGCACAAAATCAGACATTTTCACACAACCAAAAGTATATGACGCAAACCAAAATCACTAATGTGTCAAAGCGGTTTGATTACCATATGTCTAAGCTTGGTTCATGACGTTTTGGTTATGTCCCAATCGACCAGCACTTACTATTGGATCCATCTCTTGAAAAAAAGCGGGAACTTACGCACCTAATAAAAACAAATACATCGTCTTACTATGTCTCTTATGTTTATAATTACAACAATTATATGCAATTATATATCATTATATTATAATTGAAGTCCCTCTCGGTGCGGTATCATATTCTATGCCTGTTACTGCAGAACAAGCGTTTCGCTAGGGGGCCCAGCACAAAGCAATACACAAAGCGATACGCACGTGCTAAATCGCTGACGTTGCATTCAAAGCGCTGCGTACCTAACAGTGCAGATAGTTATGATTCCGAGGGGGTTTGTTATCTTTAAGCCCTCTGATACCCGCCAGCATCATCCAGGGCTTTCAGTCTGACTTTAACTTCGTGATCGTACAGTCTGAAACGTATTTTTTTTGTCGTCATGTATCCGCGTTACGATGCAAGTGTTCTTGGTGTTACGTTTTGGTACACCGTATTGCATATAGACTTGGATATGGCGATTCATCTACGAACGGATGAAATGTGGGACGCGTATTAGGCGATGGTTAAAATTCTCCATCGTACTTTTTACGAATGGGATCGTGAGGCTTTTAGTATCGCCATAGAGGACCTTTACGCGGGTATGAGGTGCGTGGTCCTGCATCATGAGCGTGCGGATTGCGGTGAGTTGATCCACGTAGACGATGCCGGATATTCGGAGGTGCTCCTAATCGATGAGGGGTACCCGATATTCGTCAATTAGGATCACTTTTATTATCCTGATACCCTCACCGGGATGATACCTGCGTTATGCATGGGGTGTCGTCTGCATGGGTTGGATCGGGTTGTCGACTCTGGCCTGATACCACTCCTGGAGTCGATGTGTGGTTCCTCCGAACCATTGCACGGGGTAGTGGTGAAGAGTGAGAGCCGCTCGCCCAATATGCAACTAACGACGGAGGACAATGTGGACGTGGTGGGGTATGTGGTCGGGTTCCTCGGTGCGGAAATAGCCATCGGGTACGATGGCGGCAACGTGGACGGAGGCTTCGAGGACCCCGCGTCTCCTGAAGCGGACGGTGCTCGGGTGTGAAAGTGCGTGTGAAAGTGAGTGAGTGAGAGAGAGAGAGAGAGAGAGAGAGAGAGAGAGAGAGAGAGAGAGAGAGAGAGAGAGATTGATTGATTGATGTTTATTAGCTTTCTCAGCTATTTTATACACAGTGTTACATATTTTTCTTACATCTACATACATCTTACTTTACTGTTGACACAACATACTCCTTTAACATTCGTTTAAACTGTTCTACTTTTTCGCAACCTTTCAGTTCAGTTGGCAATGCATTATATATTTTCACTCCTTCATAGTACATTCTCATTTGTGCACTTCTCGTTCTTCTAAATTGTATTACTATATTTTCCGCTTGCCTTGTTTCCCTACCACTCTTCGTTGCTACTATTTGTAGCCGATTTTTAAATTCTTTTGGCAGTAGATTCTTCACGGCTTTAAAGATAAATGTACAGACGTTATAGTACAATATTTGCCTTATGGACATAAATTGTACCGCGCTCAGCATATCTTCTACCTTCGTATAGCGGTTGCATTGTAATATAACCCTCATTGCTGTGTTCTGCGCGATCTGCAGTTTCTTCAACCCTGTTTCACCCATAGCTACTAACAGTGTTGCACAATACTCAAAGTGAGGTGCTATGATTGCTTTATATATCACACATCGCGTATACGCAGATACATAATTCCCCATTCTGTTTAGAAAGCTCGTTTTTTTCCCTATTTTTTTTAACATATACTCACAGTGGTCTTTGAATCGTAGCTTGTCATCAATAATGATACCCAAATATTTTATTGACTCTACTTTCTCAAGTTTCGTTCCATCCAAACACTTCAGTACAATATTCCTACTCACGACTATCCTTACACTGCTGACAATCATATATTTTGTTTTCTCTACATTCATTTTTAATTTATTTCTTTCCATCCACTTTTCTACTATACTCAATAACATATTCATCTTTCTCTCCACTTCCGCGCTGCTTTTTCCAGGTACATATATCACTGTGTCATCAGCAAACATTTTTATTGCACATTCCTCTGGACACAAATTAACTATATCATTTATATACATAATAAACAGCAACGGCCCTAGTACTGACCCCCGTGGTACCCCATATTCGTTGGGAATAACTTCAGACCATTTATCATTGAATCGAACTTGCTATGTTCTATTTCTTAAGTACGTTCTGAACCACTCTAATACACTGGCTCTAATTCCATATTGGTATAATTTGTCTAATAATATATCCCTGTCGATTGTCTCAAACGCTCTTTTTAAATCCATGAATATTACTCCTACCATTTTTCCTTCACTAATGTACACTTTCCATTCATCTACAACAGTTTGAATCGCCGTTTCACACGAATATTGCTTTCTAAATCCTGACTGATGCTCCGTTATGATGTCATTAGTTTCTAAATATTTTTCAATTTGATTTTTTACTACTAATTCGAGCACTTTTTCGTATAATGGCAACATATTAATTGGTCTGTAATGACTTGCTTTTATGGCTTTGTTTATTTTTGGGATCGGTATAATTGTAGAAGTTTTCCAGCTGTCCGGGCGACATCCCTCCCGTAGGGATCCATTTATTATTTCCACAAATTCCTCTTTTATTGCACTGAATGCCATTTTTAGTATATCACTTGATATTCCTTCTTCCATTCCCTTCTTTTTCGGGAGTCCCATCACTCTCTTCTCCAGATCCTTTATTTCAATATGATTGAAGTTTTCCATTATACTTTTATTGTTCATTCTTACCCCTGTTATAATTCTTCTTCGGTTTGGACTTCCAGACGTATCCCGTTGTATTGAATTAACTATATTCTTTACACTTTGCACATAGAACACATTAAATTTATCAGCTATACTACCTCCCATCATGTCATTCAATATCTCAAAATCTATATTCTCTACTTCTCTAGTACCTATTGATTCTCCTTTAATTACTTTTTTTAACGTTTTCCACATTTTTGTCGGATCCTTCTTATTATCGTCTATCATCTTTTCATAATATTCCTTCTTCTTTTCCCTTATTAATTTAACTACCGCATTCCTTTCTACTTTAAATTGCTGCCAATGCTCCTCCGAACCATTAGTAATTGCTACTCCGTATGCCTTATCTCTTCTTCTTGCAGCTACTATTATGTCTTCTGAATACCATTTTTTTCCTTCCCATACGCTTGGAATCTTCACTATTTTTCTGGGTGCAAACCTATCTAGAGCACCCACTATGTTATCAACGAGCATCCTTGCTCTTTGTCTTACTTCTACCTCTTGAACTTGTCTTGTGGTAATGCTTAACATCCGTGTAAATTCCTTCACATCAATTTTACTATAGTTTCTTGTTTTATATTCTCTATACTCATTCCTTTCCTTCCTGTTACCTAATATGACTTTTATCCATGCATGATCCGTTATCTTTGGCTCATGTTCCACCTGCACTTGTGCACACCTATTAGCAAATAATAAATCGATAGTAGTTCGACTGTCTTGCGTTATTCTTGTTGGTTTATTAACGTATTGCTTCATTCCTAGACTCAGCATTCCTGTTATCAACCTCTTTTTGTAGAACGTTTCTACCGTGACATCTATATTAAAATCACCTATTTTCAAACAGTCTCCTTTTATTGTTAGTTCCTCAGTTATGTTTTCTATGTGTCTTATAAATTCAGCATCCGACGCACTTGGCGAATGATACACAATTACTATCACTCCTTTATAATGTTCGTCCTTGACCTCTATTCCAGCACACCAGCAGTTTGATTCTATTTTATTTATTGGTATCATATCATATTTAATATCATCTCTTATGTATAAGATTGCACCACCTGTATTTCTATTCTCCGCATCACATCTGACTGCACTATAGCCCGGCATATACACTTCGCTGTCACCAATTTCAGCTGTCACTCTGGTCTCTGATAACGCTATGAATGCGGGTTTCATTTTATCCACTATTTGGTATCGTATTTCATCCTTATGTGCTATCAGACTTTGTGCATTTGTATACCATAGCATTTCCTCCTTCAGTAATTGCTAATCGTCCCATCCTGCTCTCCTCTTCTCTTCTTGGATTGCTCTTTTGTACGTTGGGCATTCTCGATCGAATGCATCATGTTCCATGTTTATCTCTAAGTTGTATGCTTGGTTTTTAAACATGCAGTTTATGCACTTGTTTTTCGTCGCTGTACATTTACTCGTTTCGTGATTTCCCGCACATTTACGGCATGTTTCCTCTCTTGTGCAGTTCTTGGCTATATGATAGTAGCCCCAACATTTGTAGCATCGCTTCACATTGACGTGGTTGTAAACCGGACATTTTCTCCATCCCACGCTGATCTTACCTTTTTTCAGTATCTCTTGGTGGGTTCCTTCATCCACTATCATTATTACTGATCCTTTGTGTCTCCCTTCTTTGTTTATTCTTTTGACAATTTTCATCTCCCTTCCTTCCTTTTCTTCCATTGCATTTTGTTTCTTTATTGTTTCAACCAGCTCATCATCCGCCAGCTCTAGTTCGTCCACTTCCATGTTAACGATCTTAATTTTTGGTTTTTGTTGCTTTGTTTCCATAACTTTAAATTTCTCGCCCACTTTCTCTTATACTATGGTCTTTAGCTTTTCCATTTCTTCTGTCGTTTCACAGCCCAAAATCACAGTTCCATTACTGCCTTTCTTTAACCTTGTTACTCCCACAGCCATGTTTTTTATGTCTATCTTTTCTTTGATCTTCTTTTTCGTGGCCTCACTTTCTTGTTGTTCGTTAGGCTTAATAATTATAACCGTCTCAAAGCAAAGCAAAAGTCTATAAGCAAAGATGTACACATACTACTACTATGAATATGGAAAGGACAGAACCTCCTCAAGATTATGAAAATCGTATTCGAAAAGATAATATAGTTAATTGAAACTGAATAAAATCAAAAATATTAGTAGAAGATAGCGAGTCTAATTTTGTTAATTATGCGGTTTGTTCGAGCTTCACAGAAGAAACTGTGCTGACTAAATGGACAGAACTTGTCGGAGATATACGAGAACTCGATCCAGATTTTGTAAGGATATCTGTACCTATGGACAGGACAGAACCCTTTGAAGATGTTAATAATTACAATGGGGAATTTCGAAAGTCCACTAAAGAAAACATATTCATCCAGAATAGAAACGTTGAAAAAATTGAATCAGTAAATGTCAAAGTTCATTATTCAGATTTTGTCAAAGCATCAGAGTAAAAAAAGAAGTTATAAGTATGGAAAATAAAGAAGTACTTTACCATAAACCTGTTGAAACTTTCGTGCCACGAATCATTGCGATCAAACTGTCAACCTTCAAAATTATGAAGACTTGAAGAATTTACAAACAACTTGTACACTTGAACCGTCGTAGGAGAGAAATAATATAGAAAATATTTAAGACAAATAAATACTTTTAGGAAGCGAGAAGCATAATCCAAAATCGTATAAAATCATGAACGTTCCGTTAACACAAAAACCCAGTATAGCAAATATCACTCGCGAAATTTAACCTTTTATTCGCGAAAAATCATGTTACGTAATATCAGAATCAGTAATGATTGATCGCTATAATTACATTAAAGAATAACTAAGACTCATCGAATTAAACAAAGGAGGAAAAGCAAGTATCGAGACGCTTTTAAAGGAAAGCGCACATTTATACCAAATTCCAGGAGATACGTTGACGTGTACCACTATATTGCAGTACCGCATTCCTACTACTGATGACCTTCCTATAAATACTCGATGCTACAGATGGCCAGAGTGTACTAAAGAAGAAATAGGCAAGCAAATAGGGGACATGCTTGGTGAAGGAGTAATAATACTCTCTAATTCACCATACAATTGTCCTGTTTGGGTCGTTCCCAAGAAAGCCGACTCTCAGGGTAATAAAAAATGGAGAGTAGTGTTCGATTACTGATCGCTAAACGAAAAATCGATCGCCGACGAATACCCCATACCCAATATCAACGATTTATCAGATCATTTAGGGGGTGCACAATACTTTTCTGTATTCAATTTAACATCGGGATTTTATCAGATAGAAGGTTCTCCGGAGGATCGTCATAAGACCGCATTTACTACTCCGCGTGGCCATTTCGAATTCGTTAGAATGCCGTTCGGCCTACGGAACGCCCCTCCGACGCTTCAAAGAGCAATGGACCTCACGCTGAGTGGACTCCTCGGGAAAGGATTATTTGTTTATTTGGACGATATTGTCATCTATGCCCATAATCTCAAAGAACTCCAGAATATATATCGCGAATTAATGAAACTATTAAAAGCAGCAAATTTAAAGTTACAACTAGATAAATGCGAATTTTAAAAAGAGAAGTCGCGTATTTAGGACATATAATCGGAAATAATGGAGTTCGGCCCGATCCTAAGAAATTAGAAGCCGTGCGTGAATATCCCATACTTAAAAATGGTGAAAATATTCGAAAATTTCTAGGGTTAACATGTTATCACAGGCGATTCATAGAGGGATATGTCAAGATATCAAAACTTCTTACGGCTTTATTACGTAAAGAAAATATATTTGAGTAGGGACCCGAACAACAACAGTCATTTGAAATTTTAAAGAATAAACTTTGTACAGCTCCAGTTTTGTGATATTTTGTTTTTTCCAAGCCTTTTATTTTAACAACAGATTCTACGGACTATGCTATCGGGAGTATACTTTCACAAGGAGAAATTAACAACGACCATCTGTAGTAACCGGTCATAAACCGCTGTTGTGGTTCCGGCGGGCTACAGATGGAAACCCCAATATCTTGCGCTGGAGACTAAAACTCGCCGAGTACGAATACGATGCAGTGTACAAGGCGGGAAAAACTAACGTTAATGCCGATGCACTTTCAAGAAATCCCATAGAGGCACTAACTACCACAGACGATATTTACATGGTTCGCATAAATCCTTTAACAGGTCGCCGTGAAAAAGATCAATATACAGGGTGGCCGGTTTAGCTGAAGACATTGAAATATTTAGAAAACTACGTATCGGATCAAAAAAAGTTCTCTATAAAATTTGTTCGCCTGGAAGGGAGTCATCCAATGATACCAAAGTCGACCCCTCACTCCTACCCTCTGAGGTGGGGGTGGGGGCAACTTTGAAATCGTAAATGGGAACCCCTATTTTTTATTGCAGATTTGGATTCCCCATAAAAAAATAAGTAACTTTTATCTGCAACATTTTTTTTCGATTCGTGATAGATGGCGCTTTAATCGAAAGGGACCTGATTTTTGCGAATATCTCGAGAAATTACACATCGGATCGAAAAAAGAAAAAAGACATGTTTCATTCTTTAAAAACCTATTCAGCGATAAGAAACTCGATCCACCCTCCCCCCATTCCTACCCCATTGTGGTGAAAATGGAAGTTGCTTCAAAATCGTGATTGGAAAACCCTATTGTTTCCTGGTTTTCCATGGCAAAATCCATTGTTTTGACTTTATTGTTGATATGAAATTTTCTCACACATAGCGCTGCAATCGAAAGCATGTATTCGTTTATCAATAAGTTAACAACTACTTTTAGCGTTACCCAGGAATAACGACGTGGACGTAGTAGTTTTTGTTCCCATCAGGGTGCTTGTTTTAGGTGAGTCCTCTAGCCTCACATCATCGGGGTGCTTGTTTTACGTGAGTCCCCTTGCCTCTCACCATCGGGGTGCTTGTTTTAGGTGAGTCCCCTTGCCTCTCACTGTTCAATAAATTAGATTAAATGTTCGAAATTGTGAATAAATAAGTGTCTAGAAGTTCAAGGTCACAATTTCGAACATGAGAAAATTTCATATCAACAATAAAGTCAAATCAATGGATTTTGTCATGGAAAACCAGGAAAAAAATAGGGTTTTCCAATCACGATTTTGAAGCAACTTCCATTCTCACCACAATGGGATAGGGATTTAGGGGGGGGGGGGTGGATCGAGTTTCGTATCGCTGAATAGCTTTTTGAAAAATTAAACATGTATTTTTTCTTTTTTCGATCCGATGTGTAGTTTCTTGAGATATTCACAAAAATCAGGTCCCTTGCGATTACAGCGCCATCTATCACGAATCGAAAAAAAATGTTTCAGATAAAAGTTACTTATTTTTTCATGGGGAATCTGAATTTGCAATAAATATTAGGAGTTCTCATTTACGATTTCAAAGTTGCCCCCACCCCCACCCCAGGGAGTAGGGGTGAGGGGTCGACTTTGGTATCATTGGATGACCCCCTTCCAGGCGAACAAATTTTATTGAGAACTTTTTTTGATCCGATGCGTAGTTTTCTAAATATTTCAATGTCTTCAGATAAATCGGCCACCCTGTATACTATCGGATGCTAATATATATCGGTTATTAGAAGAAAATTCAGAAGAAAAGGAAAATTTAGACACCGACGTTCCAGAAAATTTCGGTTATCTTAACGATGTACAAGAATGTGACTGGGTCCGCGAGTCGGCTGACCCTCTCGACCAGCTGGAGGATTTAGTTTCTCCATACAAATCACCGACCACTGCTCACGAAAACGACATTTTCCAGACGCCTACACCTAACAAAGTACCACAAGAGAAACCTACCGTAAAAATGAAAGCTAATACGCCTCGGGAGACGTGCAAGAATTGAAAAAGTCGAAACTGAGAATAAACAAGCGACATACAGCGTTGAGAACTTTTCTCTGCTACCCGACACCTCTGCACATCAACGGTGTAGCCAAACAAATGTGCCATTACCAGGTCCATCCCACAGCGATAGGTCTCTTAAAACAACGAATCTTCTGACGAAAGCGAACTCGAAGACTATAACCCTCGAGAAAAGGCAGACAGAGCAGTGCAGGGAAAACACGCACTTCGACTCTTCGAAGCAAGTGAAGCAAAATCCACAAGCGACGACATGTACGACGTAGAGTCTGGGAACGCACTTTTATTGCCTTCTACTATCCTGCATAAATATATGAAGGGTAGAGTTATTGCTCCCAACGTTATACAATCGCGAGTTTCATTTTATACTCGAAAAGATAATCTAGTTAGTTTTGTTACCACCAACTGTGACCCAATAGACAATGGAGCTACTGTACTACGAGATAACGACAATTTTCCACATTTAAAGAATCTAGAATTAAAGACAGCTCAATTTATTATTAATATGAAAAGAGCTCACAGATTCATTACAGCTTTACCTGTCACAGATAATTCTGGAGAAAGTCCCACATTAATTTTGGAAAGTATCATTGCAAACCGCCAGTATTGCAAAATCAAGTTTTACATTAAACGCGCCATGGGAAAATGTTATAACCCAAATTCGATTAATTTTCGCGCAAAGCGAAGTTAAAATCATTGTAGGTATGTCACGGGTTAGATAGACAATCCCCGGTGGAAAAACAAAATGAGATTATTGAAGAAATGTATTCGTCAATCATAGACGGACACACAGGTGTCAGCAAAACATAATCGAATTTGTCACGTGTATTATTGGAAAAATTTAAAAGCTGACGTCCAATTGTTTATTCAATGGTGTTTACAATGTCAATTAAAAAAATTAGTCCGTGTAAAAACTAAACAGCCTATGATTATAACAGATACTCCAGCAATTGCTTTTGATAAAATTGCAATGGATATAGTAGGCCCTATGCCAAAAACTAACCAAGAAAATTAAGACATACTTACAATTCAAGATCACTTAACAAAATATTCAGTACCAATCCCCTTACCTACTGCGAAAGCAGTAACGATAGCGGAGGCATTCGTCAAGCGTTTCATTTGTTATTTCGGATCATCCGAAGCAGTACTCACTGACCAATGTAGTAATAATTTGAGTAATTCCTTAAAACATACTGCAAAATTGTTGAAAATACGTCAAATTAGAACTACTGCATTTCACCCTCAATCTAACGGATCATTAGAAAGATCATGCTCTTGGTGAATATCTTAAACAATTCACTACTAAACAAAATAATTGGGATAAATGGGTTGAAATGGCTATTTACAATTATAACACGAATGTACATGAAGATACTAAGCATACTTCATATCAAATGGTTTTTGACAAGATAGCTCGTACCCCTTCTAGTATGCCTCCTGCCGATACGGAGAAACTCGCCACGTATGATGAATATCTAACGCAATTGGTCACGCAAATCCATGAAATACAGGGTTTGGGACGACAAAATTTGATAAAGGCTAAAGAAAAGTCCAAAACATATCAAGACAAAAAAATTAATCCCATCGGATATAAAGTGGGTGAAAACTCAGCGACCACTACACCGGTCCGCACGAAGTAAAGACTATATTAACGAATGGTAACGTACGTACTAAACTCCCAAACAGAGACATTACTGTACATTCAAATCGATTGAAGAAATCGAAAATTGCATTCCAAGATTTTCGAAAAAAAAATTTCAAAAAAATATTTTGCATAAAAATATACTAATTTTATATGCTTCGCACTCATGCCGCACTTTATTTTTGGATATCTTATAATAATGAATATATAAGTTTCATAATAAAATTGATAGTTGCGAATGAAAAAGCGGAAAATAAAAGTGAAAATAAATATATTAGGTGTACAAATAAGTTTCCGCCGTTTGACAAGAGATGGCGCCACCAGTAAGTTATTGTTAAAATTGTCAGATGTAAACGTCATTATCGTAAGGTTGGACATCAGGCAACAACATAACCTTAAAATATTAGTGTTTTTTTATCAGTATAATATATTCTTTTGTGTGCGAAAATGTCGAGTTTTGAGCCGAATAAGCGTCATTTGCGGGAACTTTTGATTTACTTCTTCAATTTGAAGAAATCTGCAGCTGAGGCGTATTGATTGCTTGCAGAAGCATATGGTGAGGCTGCCTTAAGTGAGAGAAGTTGTCGTGAGTGGTTTCAAAGGTTTAAGAACGGTGAATTTGACATCGAAGACAAAGAACGTAGCAGAAGGCCAAAAGTGTACGAAGACGCGGAATTGGAAGCATTATTGGATCAAGATTCATGCCAAACGCAAGAAGAACTTGCACTTACATTAGGAGTGACTCAACAAGCAATTTCACATCGGTTGAAATCATTGGGAATTATTCAAAAACAAGGAAATTGGGTTCCATATGAACTGACGCCGAGAAACGTTGAACGCCGATTTTTCACATGTGAAATGCTATTTGCCAGGCATAAAAGGGTTTTCTGCACCGTATAGTCACTATTGATGAAAAATGGATCCACTATGATAATCCAAAAAGGAAGAAATCATGGGGACCACCTGGCCATGCTTCAACATCTACAGCTAAGCCAAATATTCATGGAAAAAAACTCTTGTTGTGTATTTGGTGGGATCAGCTTGGTGTCGTGTATTATGAGTTGCTCAAACCGAACGAAACCATTACTGGAGCTGTCTACCGAACACAATTGATGAGATTGAGTCGAGCACTCAAGGAAAAGCGAGCCCACTACTACTCCAGACACGACAAAGTTATTCTCCTGCATGATAATGCTCGTCCACATGTTGCGGCGCCGGTCAAAACCTATTTGGAAACACTTAATTGGGAAGTTTTACTCCACCCGCCGTATTCACCAGATATTGCTCCTTCTGATTTCCACTTGTTTCGGTCGATGGCGCATGATCTATGTGAGCAACACTTCACATCATATGAAGATACCAAAAATTGGGTCGATTCGTGGATAGCCTCAAAAGATGAAGTATTCTTCCGACGCGGTATCCGTATGCTACCAGAAAGATGGGAAAAAGTACTGGCAAGCGATGGACAATACTTCGGATAAAACATTAGGTACCGTCCTTTCACAATAAATTCCCAATTTTTTATTAAAAACGGCGGAAACTTATTTGTACACCTAATATATAATACGGGAGTATATGTAAAAACTATTATAATCGACAACAATACTCCATATCTATCTTCTATCTAAGAAAATGAGCACCAGCACTGGTCATGATGGTATACAGCGGGGCGCATCAAGCACTGCCATGAGCAGATCCGCCTTGTCAGTTACCGCCATTGGCGAGGGACATTTATAGACCCTGACGTACTTGCTGCTGCAGGTTTTTTTACCATACCGGTAAAAGTTATATAGTCCCCATTTAAAAAAAAAAAAGCATGTTAATTACAAAAGAAACAACAGCAGCAGCAACAGCAACAACAACCATTGTATCCAAAATTTAGTAAATCAAAATTCTTCTTGAAGATTTCAAACCAGGCAAACATAGTCACCAAAACGCCAACGCAAACGAGACACCAAGAATCTCACTCAAGGACGAGGTACTAAATAAAACCTATTGAAGAGAGAATACTTTAGTGCACCCAGATCAGTTTTAAACTCCAGAAAAAATACAAATAAATATAAATAGAATGAAATAATAATCATCATAAGAACATTAACACATACCAGTAAACATACGTATATCTATATAATATATACAGGGTGTGCCATCTTTTATGTCGGTATGTAAATATTGAATAACTTTTTAAAAAAAAACAACCGATTTCCATATATGAGGTATTTTTATTTAATTTGGTCCTTTACAATTTATTTGGACTAGTTTTTGAATACAACATCAATCAAGTGGCCGCCTTTATTGGCCAAAGCAAAATGTGCCCTTTTTGCTGCGTTTTCCATCACTTTTTCGAGCATCTCGGGCGGTATAGCGATGATTTTGACACGAATATTTGCCTTGAGCTCGTCAATGGTCTGAGGCTTGTTCGCGTACACTTTGCTTTTCAAATAACCCCACAAAAAGAAGTCCGGAGGCGTCAAACCTGGAGATCTGGTTGGCCAGTCAATGCCATTTTTTGACATCACACGTCCAGGAATTTTCGTTGCAGAAATGGTATTGTTTGATTTGCAGTGTGGTATGGCGCACCGTCTTGTTGAAACCAGTAACCGTCCAGACCTTTTTCACACATTTGTGAGCAGACATAATGAGCCAACATCCACCGATATCGATTCCCATCGACTGTTTCGCCTTCTCTGAAGAAAAATGGCCCAATGATGGTTTTGGCGCAAACGCCGGTCCAAACATCACATGGATCTCGTGTGGATTCTCCGTTTCCCAAATGAGGCAATTTTTGCTTGTTAACGGCGCCAGAGAATGTGAAATGGGCCTCGTCGGTCATCAAAATTGACTTCCAAAAATCAGGTTCAGTATTATCCTTCAAAATGCGCCGCAAAGTTGTTCCACTGACGCCAAATGCTAAGCGCTGTGACGATAGGACACATGTGGGTTCTCGGCAACACTCTCTCTCTTACCGCTTCAACCAGTTCATTGGAACGTCTTGGGCGTTGATGAACGGAACGTGGATGATCTCCCATTGCTTCGTGCTCAACAAAATTCGATACCAAACGACGAATAGTGAAGTCAGACGGTGCTTGTTGGTCACGATATTTTCGACGTTACGCACGTTGAGTTAACACAACTGAACGACTATTTTCAATGTACAGCGTCACGATTTCAGCGCGTTGTTTCGGTATGAAGCGATTCATGGTCAAGATTGTACTGAATTGACGTTTCAAAAACATTTCTACTCAAATCAAACGGCCTATAAATGTCAAAGTTATTTAATGTTTACATACCGACATAATAGATAGCGCACCCTGTATATATATGTGAATTAACATAACTAAGTAAATAGACTACTATTTATACTTGCATCTTGGAAAACATAAATTATAAATGCTTGTACATAATCGCTAAGCATGTCATCAAAAAGCCCACGCGGCATGTACTCATTCGAACAAGTGCGTCTTGACAGCTACCGTAGCTAACCAGTAAATTTTATGGATCCGCTCCAGGATTTTATTACACCGGCAAGACGACGAGGTCAGTTGTTTTGATTACAGAATTATTATTAATGAATGGGAGGTCGATGACGTACCGATGCATGATCACCGTAGGTGGCAAGAATAATGCCGTTTTGTCCGTGGCATACCCTGTAGGAACGTGCCCATCGGAGCAGATCCACGAGATGTACCCCTTTCTTGTGAAAAAGAAAGTTATGATTGCAGATTAGAAGTACGAGTAAACGCGAACGGATCACAACCCCTTACATCTACACGTCTTGTTACATTCAGATTGTCGATTCCTGACCATGATTACGAATACGTTTCCATGTTCCTCTTTCTCCAACAGTCTTAATGATTCAGTCACGGAATTATTTCGCAGACCTCTCCCCCATCACCCACTAAGAGAGTTTGCCGCTCCAACATCTCGACGCAACGGATAAAGACGAGTCAGATGAAATATTAACTACCTCACATCGTCGCATTCTCCGACCTCCGACCCCTTGGGCGGAGTGATCTGACCTATCCACGTTATCGCTGACACCATCCCAGGAAGAGAATACCGATTCCCAGTTATGCCAAACGCGTCACAACCAATCTGTAAACGTGAAGTTTCTTCCATGATGTGACGAATGCAACTCAAATATACCATGCATCGTGCTTGATCCTGAATAAGATAACGATAACAAGGAAAAAAATAAAAACTATATTGATAACAACAATAAGTAGTTAGAACCATGCTTCAATATTTTGGCTAAAATCAACTGATATGGTTGTTTTATGAATTTTTCTTCTCTTAACCATAAATTAACAAATCACGAAGTACAGTCTCAAATTAACTGTTGATGGACCTCAGGAATTTCAATACACCTCAACAAAATAGTAGGAAATCTCTGGTTATCTAGAGATTATTTAAGAATTTAATGAAATTTTTTTTCTTTCGAAAAGCAATGATTACTACACCGTCAACTGGTGATTGATTTGTTGTCCTACATATACTCCATATAACATGCTAAAACAATACCAATACTTCCAACGCCATATAAATTAATCACATGTAATTCTTACAGGAATAGTAATACACAAATATACGACAACCGCTGGATTCATAAATAAATTGCTCAATATTTAGTTAACTTATCGATCCAACAGCATCCAGACCGCAAATATAATTCCCGGCCCTGTCACTAGGAGCAGAACCAAGTTCAGCTACTAGCTCTACCGCTGTGTCTCTAATACCCACCCTTCCTATTCCCGTAACCCAACATACCAGGTGTATGCATAAGTTTTTTCCGGTTTTTTGGTAAAAAAAAACACGTAATTTTCAAGGGAAATTAATTTTTGTTTTATTGAAAATATTGGCAATCGGCTTCTACACATTTCGCCCATCTTTCAGGTAACTTATGAATACCATGCCAGAAAAACTGCTTGTCTTTTGCGGCAAACCATTCGTCGAGCCATTTTCCAACTTCCTCGAAATTGCTGAAGTGCTGCTCTCGGAGCGCGTGCCCCATTGATGCGAAGAGGTGATAGTCAGATGGCGCCAGGTCTGGCGAATACGGCGGGTGCGGAAGGATGTCCCATCCAAGCGATTTCAAGGTGTCTTTCACTGCTTTTGCTGTGTGAGACGGCGAGTGACTTTGCGATTTTCTATTTGACGTTCATTCAAATCGTGTGGGACCCATTTACCGAGTTTATTGATCTTCCCCATTACTCGTAAACGTCTGCTGATTGTTTCTTGTGACACATGTAATGCTTCTGCTAATTGCCGTTGAGTTTGAGTTGGGTCATCATCCAATAACTCCTGCAATTGCTCGTCTTCGCATTTTTGTGGTCTACCAGAGCGCTCACTGTCTTTCACATTGAAATCACCACTTTTAAATTGTCGAAACCATGTCTCACATGTTCTAATCGATGGAGCGTGTTCACCATATGTTTCTACCAGCAAACGTTGACTTTCAGCAGCCTTTTTCTTTTGATTAAATAAGAAAAGCAATGCGTGCCGCAAATGTTCTTTTTCAGGCACAAAACTCGACATGATCACTGAACGATAAAACAAAGACGCTAGTTTTTGGCGGACTCAACTTGTGTGTGTTTGTAGGTTAATGTCAGACGAACAAAATGACGTATGTGTCAAATTAATACGCTGCGTACTTTTCGCTGGCGCCATCTCTTAGTTAAACCGGAAAAAACTTATGCATACACCTGGTAGTACCGAAGAAATCACCATCCAACAACTGGTGAATAACTTATTGGAAAACGAACCTTAAATCATGCCACCTGATGCAAGCCCACACCGACGACATTCATTGTCTTTTCAACAAATCGGGTGACTATTCAAAAACGCCATAATAGGACACTGGTACCACTTTCGCTACACAAATGGTAAATATAAAAAAAATTATAAGCAAAGGAATAAAGCAAGGAAAACTTCTCCCAACAACAAATACTCACGTAAGTAAATCCACATTGAGCTAAAACTATATAAACATACTACTACATATTTGTTTTGATTCATAAAAACACAGAATTGTTTCATTTATGTCTTTTCACACTCTTAAAAAAAAGTGTTGCATTCTGCTCAGAATTAAAAAAAAAATAATAAAACAAAATAATAATCATTAATCACACTATGATATCGCATATTAGTAATGCACATTATGTTTCACAGAAATAAGTATCTATAAGTCATTCATTCCGAAGAACACCGTGCCGCAATGAATATTTCAACCAGGCATCTATGTGTCTTCAGAGTAAAAAGGAGCACTAGTTCCTATACCAGACAACGACGAATTTTTATACCAAATCATAAGGAGTCAACCATCGTCAAACACAACATGTTATCAAGTTTGTGTGTGAGAAGTGATAAGCAACTACAGAACCTCAACGAATACGAGTTGCCCATTCGACAACACTCCGTTAAAATCTATCCTACGTCACCTGGCACTCATACTTTATTTTGCTGTTGGAAGATCGTAATTCAGTTGGATATTGCGGAAAGGAATTTTGAACTTTACGTCCCTCCGGAATGGAAATATCAGTTAACTCAACGATCTTGGACCCTTGGATAACTCAATTATGCCTCCGGCTATTTGAAGAAATCATCATCGGACTAACACCATACCAATGGATGAACAATGTTTAGGCTCCCACATGGCAAGATGTGACCCTCATACCCATCCTCGGCCAGCATGGTTGCCCAGACTATAACAAAACAAAATAGTCATGGACCAAGAAACTACCTAACGAGAAGTTATGCATTAGTGTCAATCGAATACCATTGGACGAGGCATTGAACCTACAAAAACTAACGCACCATTGGCAATTACGCATAGATACCTCTAAAAGAGGGTTGACAACAACATGGTTTCCCCCAGAGTGGACACTCCTACCAAGGAACACCTTCGAAAATGAGTACACGCGGCTGTACTACGAAAACCCAGGCCCACTGAGTTAGGGGAAACAATGTACGTTTGGCGAAGTATCACTTTGACCCCTGAAAACCAAAACGTTTCCAAAATCCAGTACGAAACAGCGAAAGAATTCAGAGATGGCGAATTCATATCGATAAGAAGACATAGAGAAAGACCCTCTCAACCGGTGAAAATTCAAAAACCTGATATCGATCCCCGTGATCTCCTTGGTTCGACCATATTACTTACAACGGATGAAACGTGCCCCAATTATTCCCTACTGTCTAACAAACCCCTGGACATACTATAGGATCAGGTGTAGAAAACGCATACAGAAATCCAAAGGAAAATAAGGAAACATCTACGCTCACACCTTTGCTCACCCCACTAGAGGCCCCAGAAGTATTGGAATCTCTAAAGTCTAAAGGCTTCGCCAATTCAGAATCTATCAGGAAATGTCACGAATTTCTACGTAGAAAATATTAGACAAGAAATTAACGACGAAGGTCAGGAGAATGACCCTCTTTTATGCCCTGACGCCTTATTGCCCTCGTGCTTGAGCGTCCTGGCAGCATTAATACAGTGATAAAGAAGTTGTTACATCTGGACGAACAATACTTGCATACTCCTGCGACACCAGAAGGAAAAACATCATGTTGTTCTACACCTACTCCAGACCCTATGTGCAAATATATAAATAAATGAGGACCGATTTTGAAGTGATCAGTGAGCCGCGCATACAATTTTATTAATTGCGTGCCAATAAATAACGTGAGAGAAAGCGTGAAACTGCCCATGCTGCAAAGCTTAAATATGCTTAAATACATCAGTAGTCATTATTCAAATCAAGCTAACCACCCCGATGAGTGGTATAAGAGGAAGAGAAACAGAATATTTTAATCAAGTAATTAAGCGTTAATAACATTTGAGTTATGAAAAGAAATGAAAACAGAGAGCAAAATACTCTAACCAAGCAAATACATTTTGATAAATATTACGAATTGTAAGAAGAAACAGACGTTAACAGAACATACATTGTAACCCGGAAGTCACGTTCCATATTCGCCGTTATTTAATCATAAGTAACACGTAAGAAAAAATTTGGCTTCGCTTATTATAGTGTTGCAATGATAAAACCGAAAAATTTCAAAGAAATGAACATATAAATGTTGAATCAAAAAATGAATAAATAAATAAGCAAGCGAAGAAAATATTAAAAAGAGAGAAAAGAGAGAAATATAAATACCCATACATAAAAAGATATATTTATAAATATAATCACGTTACACCTATTGTCGGAATATATGAAACAACAAAATAATTAAGTTAAAGATCAGGAACATAATATCCCTACAAAGCATAGCATGGACAAGTCCGAAGAAATATATTCGCACATACGCATACACTTAAAGTAGAAAAATATTTAACCAAAGCAGGAATAGCAATATGGTCAAACAGTTGCCAATCAACTATTCTTTCTCTATTACAGGTAACATTTTGGTTTGTTTAAATAAATTCGTCATCGAACGAACAAAACTAGTATCACATATAGATTCCAAGCACAAGAAGAAATTCGTCATCGAACGAACAAAACTAGTATCACATATAGATTCCAAGACCATGCCAAAGACAAATCGTTAAAAGAAAAGAATAGTACGACAAGCATAATTGTAAAATTGTTAGTTTCGCCTTCATTTTCGATTATTAGGTTTCCCCTAATTAGGGGAACCCTAATAATCGTTTTAAGGGAGGAGATGTTACGTCCTGACGTAAAAGTAACTTTTAACATTTTTTTTTATTTCTATTTTTTCGAGAGGAAAAGAGAGCGATTTTAACGACGGAGAGAGATTGAAAACGGCAACCCCGCTGTGTCGGCGTTGCCGATATTTTTACACGTAGAGAGAATAGCAAAGTGGATGTACAGCTGTACCGACCGTCTCCCAGGAAAATTAATCTTGTAAAGATGGAATTTTTAAGCGCCGCCAGTCAAACGGCAATGTTTCAAAAGCATGGGATCTACTAACTTGCGAGACCATTTACATCGACTGGTCTCACCTATTTCATCAGGAGCCTCTAGCAAGTATGCTGCCGGCTCTTGTCATGGAGTGTTCAATATACGGTCTCGAATGCGTGGATGTGTAGGTAGTGACGAACTCATCGAAAAAGCCTGCGGTAGTGATGCCTTGATCGCTGTCATGATGCGGCCTCTTGCCGGAGATAACACTCCGCAGGTTCGATTAACAAACGGGAAACGCGCCGATGTAGCAGTGGGTATTATAGAGGCCCTCGGTCATGAGATAGACATCGGCTACGATATCGATGCCGTGGACGAGGGTCTTGACGAGGACATAGCAAGAAATTATAGAGACGGTGCTGTGTGTGTTTTTTTTTTTTTTTTTTTTTTTTTTTGAGACGAGGAAAATCTTGCATAAGACACCCTGATGCTCTGGGTAGTGTCAGATTCTTACCGACTTAAAACCTCTTCTATTCCTCCTTCTCTACCATTTGCCCCCCACTACAAGCTACGAGACAACAGGTCTACAGCACCGGAGGAACTGCACCCGAGAACAACAGTATGGAAAGGACCGTCTACCAGATCATCTTTCTGTAAATAGCGGTTACTTTATACTTATATATATAGCCGATAAACTGAAGCCAGATAGGAAAAATATTTTGGAATTTTTTGGAAAAAATATCTCTTGAGATTTTGTGGGAATATTTTTAAGTAGAGTTCGCCGCGAAATTAGCAAATATGTCAGATCCTGGAGGAGCTGGAATAAGAAATAGGGGCAACTCGCTAGAGACGACGTTGCCCAGCGAAGAGGTAGACCTTACAGCTGGATTAGCCGCGGCCGTAGGGGACATAGTTCTCGCCGTCGGGGCGAATCCCTTCGACCAGACAAGGGGCCCTGGCGGACCGACTGACGGCCCAGTTTGGCGTAAACCCACGTAGGGGTGCGTCATTCGGGGATTTCGACAGCGACGCTAGCGACGACTTGCTTAATATGGCCACTGGCGAGCAAACGCCCGAGCACATCACCGAGGACATGGGTGAACGGGAATTAGAAAATATGCGAACAATAGATCGCGTAAGTTTTTCAACAGCTACCGGTACGACAGCCCGGTCGGTACCGGCAAGAGTACGCGATCGGTTGGAAGCGGTCGACCGAAGCCAACGCGAGCTGGAAAGAGCTCGACGCCAGTGCGAGAGGCTGCAGCGCGAGCACGATCGAGGCCAACGCGAACTCGATCGCGAGCTCAGGGAGGCCGAAACACCGTCAGCAAGACGGAATTTGGCAGATACGCTAAACGAGGTTGGAGCAGACGAATACGAACTCATTCACTCCTTACGAGAGCAAATTGCCGAGCTCCAGCGACGGTTAGGAGGAGCAAAGATGTAGGACATTCCGCCCCCGCACTGCCCCCGAGACGCACGCGGTTCGAGGAGACGCAGAGGCCCTTAAATATGCTCAGCCTCAGTCTCAGTATAAAAATGGTAAAAACGTTCGACGGCAAGGATTTGAAGGCATTGCCGCTCTTCTTAAAATCCTGCGAGACGATATTCCGCAGGGTAGCAGAGGAGGAGCATGACACCCTCCTGGAGTTGATAGTCATGAGTAAGCTAGAGGGTGCAGCAGCAAGACAACTGCAGCACAAAACCATCAGCACCATGGCGCAACTCAGGAGCAAGCTGGAAGCGTTGTACGGACAACGGAAGTCCCTGGCCGCGCTGCAAATGGAGTTCAGCTCCCTCTGCATGCCGCTAAGGGACGGCGCGACGAGGATATATTCGTCACCACGCAGTAGAACTGCCGCCACGTGCAAATACATAGGCCTGCTTATAAAGATAAATCTTCCTTCCGGAAACGGGTCTAACATGGATGCCGCCAAGGAAAATACATTTGTCAGACTACCTACAAGGAGCGGGATCGGCCGAGGCATCATAGAGAGACCCCGTGTCACACCGTCAAGAATCAAAAGAGTGAGTTTAGAAGTTTCTAAATGCGACGGGGAAGTGCAACAGCTGACGGTGACATGCGAGCCGTCGGAGATAGCGAAGACCTTAGGTAGCCGCCAGGTCAAGGCACTGCGCGTTAGCTCAGAGAGCACGGGGAAGAAGGCCAAACGGTTTGCGCAGCGCCAACGGAAGCCCGACTTGGTGCCCCTCAGCAGTGAAAAGCAAGCAGCTCGCGCAGGAATAGTGTGCGAATACAACGGTGTATTCCATCTACGAGGGAACAAGCGACAGCGCACGCACGAGGTGTAATATCGCGCACCCTTTAAGGTCGGATCGAAGGACCTAGGATCGCAACCCTTGCCTGGGAAGACCGTAAAATCGCGTCATGGGTCCGGTAAAATGCATAAAGCCGGAAGAAGAAATACTGATGCAGACGCTCTGAGTCGCATATATGCGACCACACGAGCCCAAGTGGGACAGGACAGAAAGTCCCACAAAAATGAGAATGATAGCGCAATCGGGTATACGAACAGCCGCACAAAGCGGAGAGTCGAGGATACCCAAGGCAACCACTATAACTCGTCGGAGCGAGAGGCTAAACTCGCCCACGAGAAAGAGAAGTGGAGATGCCGACAGACAAAATGCTAGCGGAAGGAATAGCCCAGTCCAGCAGGAGTCAATGTTACGTGCCGCTGATGGTCGTGGCTAAGTAACCCGATGCCGCCGGAGTGAAGAAAATGCGCGTAGTGATGGACTTTCTGAAAATGAACGAAGCCACCATCGGAGACTCGTACCCACTGCCCAATATCACCGAAATATTGGACCAGTTGGGACGGGCCCGATATTATACGACTTTGGATCTCGCCTCTGGATTTCACCAAATCCCGATGGCGCAGGAAAACATAGAAAAACGGCATTTTCTACTCCGCGGGGTCATTTTGAATCCGTTCAGATTGAAGAACGCACCACCGACTTTCCAGCGGCTAATGAACTCCGCGCTAGCAGGACTACAGGGCGTCAAATGCTATGTGTACCTCGACGACATAGTAACACACGGAGTAAGAGCTACTCGCGATAATATGGGCCCTAGCTCAATTCCGGCCATATATTTATGGTACCTGTTTCACAGTAGTGACGGACCACCAACCGCTCACCTGGCTGTTCGGAGTAAAGGACCCAGGTTCGAGTTTGATGCGTTGGAAAATTAAATTGGCGGAACATGAGTTTAACGTAGAGTACAAGGCAGGAAAGCGCAACATGAATGCAGATGCGCTAATTCGAATATTCCTTACTACGAGGGCCCAAACGAGAGCGAAGAATGAAGTCCGTGAGTCGAAAGAGGACCGCACGACGGGGCAAGTAGGCACAACGAAAGACCGCACAAAGCGGACAGCCGAAGATACCCCGTATAGCCATAGTAGCTCGCTGGAGCGAGAGGTTGAGCTCGCCCGCGAGAGAGACGAGGACAGCAAGCGCCCGGGTACGGACAGCCGCACAAAGCGGAGAGCCGGAAATACCCCGGACCAGCCCAGCAACGTGGCAGAGAGAGAGAGAGAGGCCGCGCTGGCCAATGCGCCAGAAGAAGACAGAGAGATCCGCAGCGTGCATGCAGATCGCTCTACTGAACCCCACAGCCCCGCCGAAAAGCCGTGCGGTCGGTGAAGGGGCAGACCACGCAAGCAAGCAACGCAAGCCACTGGTAAGACTGCGAGCACCGCTGACAAGGACGGAGCGGGCCCAGCACAGCATGGCGGACTCGCGAAGCGCGGAAGGCCGCGAAAAGCAAACGTAGCAAGGCCGCTCGAGACGGAGAGCGACCCAACGGCGGAGCTAACGGCAAAGGCCTGCTGAGGAAGCGAGGCACGGCGGGGCCCGTAGCCTACGAGCTTCCAGCAGCGCGGACGAAGACAGCGTTATAAAAGAGTATAGCGACTGCCGCAGTGGCGTAGCCACTCCTTCTGCCGATGACCGCCAGAAAATAATTAGAGAATACCACGACACCCCCATAGGAGGGCATCAGGGTATACGGCGTACGTTGCATCGGATCCGGACCAAATACGACTGGCCCGGCCTGAGAAGAGATCTAGAAAATTATATATCGTCATGCGAATCCTGTCAAAAGAATAAAATCAGGAAAAGGGAACGAGTGCCGATGGTGGTAACGGACACCCCATCGAGGTCATTTGAAAAAGTCGCGGTCGACATCGTCGGATCGCTACCGGAAAGCACTTCCGGGAAAAGATACATACTCACGTTCCAGGACTCGCTTACCAAATACAGTGCAGCAATATCACTGCCGAACCAAGAGGCTTCGACAGTCGCTAGAGTGCTCGTTGAAGAATTGATCTGCCGACACGGAACACCGAAAATAATATTATCAGATCAGGGTACGAACTTCCTCAGCTCGACCTTCAAGGAAATGTGTCGACTGCTGCGAATCAAGAAAATTGGGACGAGTAGCTGCCGTATGCGATGTTCACGTACAACACCACTCTACATACGGGGACCGGACTGTCGCCCCACGTGTTGGTGTACGGACGCGAGGCCGAATTGCCGACCGCCGTGAAACAAGAACCACGCAGCACTTATGCCTACGATGACTACGTCCACGAGTTACGCGAGCGATTACGCGCCTCATGGACTGTAGCACGAGACGACCTGGAAGGCGCGAAAAGACGGTCGAAGACTACATACGACCATGGCGCACAGGTGCAGGAGTACCGCGTCGGCGAACGCGTACTCCTCCGTGACGAGACGGTGCGAAGGGGGCGGTCAGCCAAGCTGACCCCGAAGTGGACGGGTCCTCACGAAATAGTAGAGAAGAGGCCCCCCGTCAACTACGTGGTCCGGAAGGGACGTAAAATCCAGGCGAAGCACGCAAACCGCCTGAAGCTCTTTATCGAGCACTAATAGCTCAGGAATTGAGGAATTCAAATACTTATAGCTAGTTAAAACTAAATATTAGCAAGAAAATAAATGTGGGAAGGAGCCTCTCAGGACGCAGGGTAGGGAGCTATAATAAAGTAGAAGAGGTCTTAGGAGACCCAATTTTATCAACGGGAAAAAGAGCGTATACATATCGGAAAAATATATTGAACGAAACAATTTCATTCCGCAATCCGGAGGGGACGGAAAACTGTGACCGTGCCAGAAAAGCACCACGAAAAATGTATAGCATATTAATACTGACACAGGATAGTGTTCAGCGTAGAGTGTAAAAAGAATAACGTGCACACTCTATTCGGTTCATATACACATGTTAATAAGCCTCAGAGTGAGGAAGAAGGCACGCGTAGACAATCTAGTCCCAACGCTGAATAGAGCACAGAAAGGCCTACAGCGAAAATGGATACAGATAACGGCGAGAAATGCGCGAAAAGGGTTATCCAACTAACCCATCCCCTCATCGTCATAATGCAACAGCAAGGGTGATAGCTATACGTCGCGCTAACCCTAGAAAAATTGTGGGAAAAATCCCACTCGGCTTAAAATGTTAAATAATACGGGAATACTGGCTTTGGTACCGTATGTATAGTAACCGCCCGAGATTTCAGCATCAAAACCATCGGGAGAACATCGCAGATCATCCGTAAAAACTACCTCCCGTCGTTCAATTTAAAATTAACGGAAATTGAAGTTCAGGCACCCCAACGCAGACGGAGAGGACAATTCCATTACAGAGCGTGCTGCGAGACCCAGAAGAGCTTCAAAAGCTCGAGTCGACCAAATCATGGACAACCTCAATACTGTCAGAGACGGGATGCAACACATCCACAATCTGAGTTTCTACTCACTGGGTGCAGTAGCACCAATAGCCTTGGTTGGCTATGTTCTGTTTAAATGTTATAGGTACCAACGAAACCGAACACCAACAAGGACAAGCGAGGCAACGACCCCGGCAGCAGCCGAGGTAAACATCAACCTCGAGCCGCTCGGACGACAACAGCCAGAGGAGCAACTGCGATCCGAGCTGGCCAGAGTATGCACCCGTCCCCCCAACCGAGAACGACTCGCTCGGGTCGAAAGACGATAAGAAGCAAGGAAAAACTTCATCGTTAACAAATGAAAAATGAAAAATGAAAAATTGTATTGTATTGTATTGTTATATAACTTCAAACGGGAAACCAATCGAAGAAAAAATTTTTTAAAGAAAACATTTTTCCTTTCAAGGGGGGAGGGATGTTGTGCCGCGGAATATTCCACTCCGTATTTAGTATATTCGGGAATATTCCATAGTAAAGAAACATTGCAATTCGTTCGAGACAAGAAACGAAGTCCAATGCCCGATCGTATGAACGACCCCAAGAACGCCGACGGAGCATGAGCGACTCGCTTGGCGTTCGACGATAGGCTAACGCTAAATTGCGAATTAAGGGATTTTCGTGAAGACAGTTAGCAACTGCTTTACGAAAAGACAGAATTAATTTAGACTCAACAGAGAACGGTTGGTTTCTCGTGAAATTCTCGAAACAACGCATTATTGTACTTTCTTACTTTGACTTTTAAATAGACAACGGAAAGTTACCGTTGCCTATAATAAATAATTCCTTTTACATAACTTCGTGTTTTCTTCAATAACTCGAGATTCATCTCCTTATCGGCAAACGATCCCAAAAAATAAAAACTTTTTAATATTATACCGAATACCGAATAATCCAATTACCCGGTACCGGCATAACATGGTCGATATATGTAGTCGATACACTGCAATATACCTCCTTTCTTGATAACGTTCAACCCTCTCGAGAGCTAAAAGGTCCACAGGCGGCCATCCTGTGATCACCGATAGGGCGATGTCCGACACCGTGCGACACGCGCTCGCGACTCTGAGCGCGATAATTCTACAGGCTCGCCGACAAGTTGCTCCGTAGCTCTTATTTACTGCCATTGCGTTGGCCCATATTAGTGCTCCATACTGGACCACGGAGTTCGTAATTGATACCGGGAGTTGCCTCCTTGGCTGTTTCGTTCCCCCTATATTCGGCATGATGAATGCGAGCGTACGCACCACTTTAGCTGCCTTCGTGCCCGCATTCTCCAGGTGTTCCCTGAACGACAGTCGCGCGTCCTCTGTGACCCCCAGATATCGCAAGGTGTCTCTTGTCTGGATGGTTTTGTCGCCTACCGTAAATGTGGCATATGCCTTCTTCTTAGTACGAGCTATAAGCAGCGCCTCCGTCTTCTCTGCCGCCAGTGTCAGACCATGATCGTTGAACCATGAGGTCACAACTTCTATTGCTCTGTCTCCGAGGTCTTCCACCTCTGAAATGCTTTTCGCGACGGCTATCAGCGCGCAGTCGTCAGCGAAAGCTACCGAGGATACCCCATCCAAAAGCGACAGTCTCAGCAGACTATCGTACATGACGTTTCAGAGTAACAGACCCAGTGTCGAGCCCTGTGGGACTCCCCTGTGATGGTGTAGGAGTGGGTGCCGTTGTCGGTGATATATGGCAAGGTTCGGTTGGAGAGGTAGCGGGACACAATTGACCGCAAATAGAGCTGTATCCCCAATTTTTCTACGGCTGTCATAATGTTCTCCCACTTTGCTGAGTCCAACCACGTTCCGTATGTCCAAAGCGATGATAGCGCACATGATAGTGCTCTCTCTCTCTCTCTCTCTCTCTCTCTCTCTCTCTCTCTCTCTCTCTCTCTCTCTCTCTCTCTCTCTCTCTCTCTCTCTCTCTCTCTCTCTCTCTCTCTCTCTCTCTCTCCTCTCTCTCTCCTCTCTCTCTCTCTCTCCTCTCTCTCTCTCTCTCTCTCTCTCTCTCTCTCTCTCTCTCTCTCTCTCTCTCTCTCTCTCTCTCTCTCTCTCTCTCTCTCTCTCTCTCTCTCTCTATCTCTCTCTCTCTCTCTCTCTCTCTCTCTCCTCTCTCTCTCTCTCTCTCTCTGTGCGCGCGCGCGCGCGCGTGTGTGTGTGTGTGTGTGTGTGTGTATGTGTATGTGCATTCGAGACACACGAGTTTAAAATCGCCGCGGAAGGCGGGTAGTTCCCGACAACAGCTGTGGTGAGTACATACTTTTCTTTT
>OZ012705.1:32155480-32354705 GCA_963942595.1 Cylloceria caligata | reverse complement strand
AGATCAGCTAATGCTTGTTATGTCTTAAATCTATTCAAAATTACCAATTTAACACGTTCGCCGCCGTCGTCGTCACTTGTTTTATCTTCAATGTCTTCCTCTACCGGTACGCTTATCTCTCAGCAGCTGACACACCAGAGTACACAATTAAACCATGATTCGTCAGCTGATTTGTTAGCTGCTGAATCTGCTGTTACATCGCAACCGCCCATAGCTCAACATCTAAATCCCCATGTGTCAGAAAGAGATTTATTACTTGCCTTAAATAAAAATCTTAGTGCCTTTATTGCTGAACAAACTGCAGTCAATATTGATCATACAGCAAAACTCAATTGTATTGAAAAGCATACAAGTATACTCAAGGCCCATGATGAAAGAATTGCACATCTTGAAGCAAATTACGCGCAATTTTTACAGCAAAATATTGATCTATCACATGAGCTTCACTCGACTGAGGCTAGTACCGCGGTTCCACTCCCTATTAGAATCACAGTATCTGGTGTGCCTTTAGTAATGAGTGATTCTGCGGAGCAAGTAGTGGAGAAAGTTTTCAAGGCCCTTCGTATACCGAACCTCCTAAGCGATGTTCTTGAAATTCGAAGTCTCGACAAAAAGAAAAATCGTCCATGTAATGAGCCAAGTAATGTCAGTACTGATAACTCGAGACAAATCACTTCAAACTCTTTCGTAATCACTCTCAAATCGCACCAAGTCAGAGAGCACATTATTAAAATAAAGAGAGTTAAGAAAAATTTGACTCTCCGAGAAGTTTTGGCCTTGATCAACATGGGCTCGTCTATGTTAATGAGTTTCTTCCACCCGCACTCTATCATCTACTACGTCTCGTAAAAGCACGTGCTTCTGAAGGTAATTATAAATACGTATGGTCTCGTTCTGGTTTCATATTTGTGCGCAAGAACGATAGTCAGACACCAATCATCGTTTCAACTGAGGCTGATCTAGATAAACTGATCTGACTGTCTCCAAATAGTCAAAATTGCTTACCCCTCTCACACTCAATATCGCATTTGGAAATAGCTCAGTTGAATGTTAATTCCTTACGAGGGCATATGGAACTAATTCAATTAACCATACTCGAGCGCAAATTTCATATTATCTCATATTGTATCTGATAACTTGTTACGGGCAGAAGGATATTTCCTCATTCGCAACGATCGTGAAGGAAAAGAAGGTGGAGAAGTTGCTTGCTTCATACACAAGTCCCTAAAAGCGAAAGTATTAATGGCATCACCAAGTCAATATTCAAATGCTCCTGAATATCTAATTATCGAAATTACTGGATCAAACGCCAAGAAGCTTCTTTTTGCTTCAGTACACAGACCACCAAAAGCATCAATGTTAGGGAATTTAGTCGAAGCTTTATGTAATTTCTCTCACAACTATGAAAATATTACAATAGCAGGCGATCTTAATTGTAATTTAGCTAGTAATGATTATGAATCAATTTATCTACGCCAATTAGCCTTCTCCCTTTCACTGCACATTTTTGAATCTGCTACAACCCACCACACGGCGACTTCGGATTCCTGGATAGATGTATTCCTAATCGATAGTAAAGAAAAAAAACTATCTTATGTTAAATTCGAGGCTCCGTTTATAGCTGGACATGACCTATTGGAACTACATTATGTCTTTGAGGTGGAACCTACAATCGAGCATAACATTACACGGCGAGTCTACAATAATTTCAATGATAGAGGCTTTCTGAATTTTTTGTCGAATAAATTGAATTCTTCGGGACTTAGTGATTTTAACTCGAGATTCAGCTCCAATTCGAGTGGAAATTTGGGTATAATACCTGATGATATAAACACGATAGTTAATCTATTGTCTGGAGCATTTCTAGAGTCTCTGAATAAATTTGCGCCATTACGCACTCTCTGTGTTCGTCGTCCTCCGGCATCCTGGCTCACACAAAATTTGAGAGAACGCATAGCTCAGCGAAATTTATTGTATACGCGCGCACGGCGATCTGGAAGCGTACTAGACCTTGCCATCTTTAGGGAGCATAGAGACGGACTTAGAAACGACTTAAGACATGCGAAAAATGAGTACCATCTTCAGAGATTGTCAACCATAACAGATCCGAATAAATTGTGGAAAGGGCTGGCGACTCTTGGTTTAGCCAAGTCGTCTTTTGCATCTCCACTTAATTTCTTTCAACCATATGAGCTTAATTCGTTTTATTCTGCTCTATCCAGCCAATTACCACCTTGTTCATACGATGAGTTTCGCACGATGAGTTTATTAATTCAACCAGTTCGCCCATTATTCAACTTTGGGGAAATCACGTCCAACCAAGTACGATTCATTATCTCTACCAACTCTAGTTCAAAGTCATATGTAGCTGGTCTTGATGGAATTTCTTTGTTCCTAATAAACAAGTCTATTGAGGTTTCGTGCTCATTGCTAACAGCTATGTTCAACTATTCTTTGCAGTCATCTAAGTTCCCTCAGTGTTGAAAAAAAGCTTTTCTTCGACGTTATCTAAGATTAAAACACCGCTTTCTCCGTCTGATACTAGGCCGATAGCCAACCTTAGTGAACTTTCGAAAGTGCTTGAGAGATTGATTTATAAGCAGATCACTGACTGGATTGAACTGAACCAAGTTTTTTATCCACACCAATCAGGTTATCGTAAGGGCCACAGTACTCAATCAGCATTACTACGTGTGTGTGTGACGACGTGAGGTGCAATACGGATGAAAGGTGTATTACCATTCTCATTCTATTTGATTTTAGTAAGACATTTGACACGGTACTACACCTTCAACTTCTTGCGAAATTAAAAAAAGTGGGCCTTGCGGAACCAGTTCTTGATTGGATTTTTTCTTATTTGACTGGGAGAACTCAAAAAGTTATTGATGACCATGGGACTTCCTCCTCCTGGTTACCTACTACAGTGGGCGTACCGCAAGGTTCCGTCCTAGGTCCTCTTCTTTTCTCTCTTTATATTAATGACATTAGCACTGCACTTCAATACTCACAGCACATGATATTTGCTGACGATACGCAAATATATCTAAGTGGCCTCCCGTCTCAAATAAATGAAGGTATAAAGTTTATTACCGAAGACGTTCAAGCTATTGCCAACTTCGCAGTTTCAAACGGTCTAAGATCAAACATCGCCAAATCAAAAGTCCTTATATTTGGTAGCAATACGTATACACGCGAATTCGATTTTTCAATGTTACCACCGGTTTCCTTAAACCGGGTGAATATTCCGTTCGTTAGTGAAGCTAGGAACCTAGGAGTGATCATGCACTGTAATTTATCTTGGAAATCACATGTTTTACATATCTCTCAAAGAGTACACTTTGCTGTCTATAGGTTAAAATTTCATCGTATGGCTCTTTCTCAAGAATTAAGATCTTCATTAATAATTTCCTTAATTTTTTCGCATTAGACTACTGCTGCTTAGTTTATCACAATCTGACTGAGGAATTGAATTTACAATTAGAACGTCTTATTAATTACTGTATACAAGTTGTTTTCGATCTTCGATGCGATACTTGTATCACTCCGTACAGGCGACAATTTGGCTGGCTTACAGTTAAAACGCGACGTCTATATTTTCTTGTCATTTCAATGTATAACATTATTCATCAAAAAGCACCAACATATTTATTGGATCTGTTCAATCACCAGAGTGATACTCCTGAACGTCAGCTGAGGAGACCGTGATCGACTTTTTCTGTGCCAATGCATCGCACAACCACTTATAGAAATGCATTTTCTCTCTCTGGCATCTATTTTTGGGAGACCTTACCATCCCGTATCGATTCTACTTCTAGTCTAGATCAGTTTAAGATTCGTCTCTATACTCACCTTTTTAACCATATTGATGTAAATTAGTTTTGAAATTAGTTTTTATTTTTTTTTTGTTTACGGTAGTATAGTGAGAGCAATATATATATACCATCTAATTCGAAAATTCTGTACAGTTAATCTGCTACCTATAAGTTAGTTCTAGTCTTAGTCTTATCTTTATGTTTATTATTACTTTTATTTCTAGAATTTTTAGAATTATTTTTAAGTTTAT
The DNA here is from genome assembly GCA_963942595.1 of Cylloceria caligata. Lineage (NCBI taxonomy): Eukaryota > Metazoa > Arthropoda > Insecta > Hymenoptera > Ichneumonidae > Cylloceria > Cylloceria caligata. The sequence goes on along the minus strand of OZ012705.1, from coordinate 32,350,642 downwards.
TATTATAAGATTCTTATTGTTTTATTCAGATTTCTCATTAAAATATTATTATATATTGTCATTAATATTTGCCAAGCACTTGCCAATGCATAATAAAACTATCAATTAATCAATCTCTTTACAAAGATAATGACATTATCAACAATTATTATTATTAACAAAAGTGGAAGAACTGTTGATTTAAACGAAAGATTTATGACCATAAGAATGGTCACACGAATACTTTATGTAAATTATCAGCAGAAAAAGAAAAATTATGCTACCATATGGAAACTACCCATGGGTGTCACTCGAAAAAGAGTAGAATCCATATTGAATTAAAGACATTCCCAGTTATAACCGGGTAATAGAGGGAACATCAGTATACCATATAAGTATTAATCTCCTTTTCCTTCTGAGATTATAATGATAAGTCTCTCGTAAAATATTATATTAGAATCTATAGCTAAAAATACCAACATATATATATTGTAACCAATTTTCCCAACTCCGACGCTTCCAGCTCCTGCGGATGGTTACAAAAGCACATGCTTCCGCGTACTGGACGCCAGTTTCGGGAAATAAATTGTTTCCCGAGACAAATTTAATTCGCACGTGCAATACACGGCGCCAGCTCGGCTTCGCTGCAGCCTTGGTAATTGGCAGAGGGGGTGGGTCAGTCAGAGGTGTCTCACGCAGAAAGTTTCAACATGGCAGTTAGGGAATAAAAAATATAATAAACAATTAATTGCAGTGGATTGAACGAAATGATCAGCCGAAAGCCAAAGTGGTACTCTCGGAAGCACGGTCCGAAAGCGACAAATGGTAACGTGCTAGATTCCCGTCAATTCAATTTTCCTTAAAATATTTAACAAAAGCTAATCAAATAACACAAAATAAATGAATCAAAAGAGATAATTAAATAGCTAGCACAAAATAAACGGGTAAACGAAACAATTAAATAAGACTGAATGAATAAATCGAAGAAATGATTTAATAAATAAAACAGAATAAATAAATCGGAATAAATAAAATAGAATGAATAAATCGAATTAAATAAATCAGGATACGCAAGATAGAACAAATTAATCGGATTAATTCAAACAGAATCGATAAAACCGGAAGAATAAAACAGAAACAGTCAAATAAATAACAAGCAATATCTCAATTTTCATTCTTAATTTCACACACACTCATGCTCCATACATAAACTCTGCCGCGCTCAAATTTACCGTAATAAAATATTTAACCAAAAGGAACAAATAATGCAATGGAACCCCTTCAGCGACCTTTTATTCTTGGGAAGTAAATTATTTGTAAATTTGAAATGGTGGGCGGTAGCTGTTTGACCGCTATTCTCGAAAAGACGTTGGATTTCCGGCTCGACAGCCCGCCGTCACGACAATATCGCTCAGGTATTCTCAAGAAAATTATTGGAGCTAACTCCTACACTCAAACCAGAGACGAACGACGGCCTTACTGGAAGGTTGTGCAGTATCGGGAGCCTCTCGAGAAATAATCTCGCAGTGGTCCTGCATCGCGGAGGGCAGGCGTCGGTTCTCGTCGAGCAGACACGGCAGCGGACCCGGTATACACGTCCGCGTTGTACAAAATCCGGTGCAAGAGTTCTCGATAAGACGTTGGCTCTCGTTGTTTGAGTCTATAAACTTCCTCCTTCCTAAATGTAAACACCAATAAAATTTAAAGCATAGTAACGGTTCTTGCGACTGGGGCTTATATCCGAGCCAGCAACAGCTGTATCAAGCTGTAGCTTCGATGCCTCATACACACCAGTAATATGACGTGGACGTAATGAAAGAGGCTCTGTCGCGCAGCAAAAATTCAAATGCCGCCCGAGATCATTGCATCTCCCGGTCCCCATAAGATACTGTGGGGATGGTCTTCGCGAAGTTCTCTTTACGAGAGCACTGACGTCATGGACAGGACTACGGCCTGCTCGCATGACGACGACGGAGACTCGAGATTGCTCCTCTCGCCGATACCGTAGTGTCCTTCAAGCTCTGGCGGCTGACCTTCCTGTCGATGCTAGCACCCCAGTGCTCGGGCCGTCGCCCGCTCGGGAGTATTAGACCAAAAAAAAACTAAAGAAACACGAAGTGAATATTTCGTTTCGCACGCTACCATCTCTGCTCTGTTAGATCGCCTCGGGGAGACTCTTGTCCGAATGAGCAGGTTAACCCCGGTCAGCCCCGCTCTGTCCAACTTTGTGACGGGTTCGCATAAATAACCCGTCACAATATATATATAGAATATGTTATGCAGATATAGAAAGGATAAAGGAAATATTAGGATTATTTTACAGTACAATATCGAAAAGTAGACGAAACAAGGAAGAGATGAGACTGTATCGAGTTTCAATAAAGCAAATTCGGCAGGAAAGCGAGGACAACATGCCATTCATTTACTATAATTTGAGTCGGCAGCACGAACATGGTCTCATATAGTGAAACTAAAGCTGGCGGATCCGACTTTCTCAAACCTCGGTCAGTTGATATCATAATTAGTGCATATATTTACGGGCAGGTTATCAAGCCTAACATCATCAAGGGCACACCATCATCGCCTATCACACAGTTATGAATATTTGGATGGCTTATCATTGGACCAGTCAACTCATGCCAACTAGAAGCACTCACTGTTCATCATGCTGCCGTGCAACACGATGATCAGGCATTACAAGAGGTGCTCACAAATTTCTGGATTCAAGAAGAACCACCAAACGACAAGGTTGATGAACTCACACCAGAGGAGCAGGCTTGCGAGGATCATTTTCGCAATACGCATCAGCGTGATACAGGGTGCGCCATCTTCTATGTCGGTATGTAAACATTGAATAACTTGAAAAACAACCGATTTCCATATATGAGGTATTTTTATTTAATTTGATCCTTTACAATTTATTTGGACTAGTTTTTGAATACAACATCAATCAAGTGGCCGCCTTTAATGACCAAAGCAAAATGTGCTCTTTTTGCTGCATTTTCCATCACTTTTTCGAGCATCTGGGGCGGTATAGCGATGACTTCGGCACGAACATTTGCCTTGAACTCGTCAATGGTCTGAGGCTTGTTGGCGTACACTTTGCTTTTCATATAACCCCACAAAAATAAGTATGGAAAGGTGAAATCTGGAGGTCTGGGAGGCCAGTCAATATCGCCGTATTTTGACATCGCCCGTCCGGAGAATTTTCGTTGCAGAGACTGCATTGTTTTATTTGCAGTGTGGCATGGCGCACCGTCTTGTGAAAACCAATAACCGTCCAGACCTTTTTCACACATTTGTAGGCAGATATAATAAGCCAACATCCACCAATATCGATTCCCATCAACTGTTTCGCCTTCTCTGAAGAAAAATGGCCCAATGATGGGTTTGGCGCAAACTCCGGCCCGAACAGTCACTTTTTTGTCATGCAATGGTATTTCATGGATCTCGTGTGGATTCTCCTTCCCCAAATGCGGCAATTTTGCTTGTTAACGGCGTCAGAGAGTGTGAAATGGGCCTCGTCAGTCATGAAAATTTGCTTCCAAAAATCAGGTTCAGTGTCAACCATTCGAGCGACTGATTGGCCGTATTCCAAGCGACATGGACCGTCTGTCGGCAATATTCTTCGAGTCAATTACACTTTATACGGAAACAAATGCAAATTATCTTTCAAAATGCGCCGCAAAGTGGTTCCACTGACGCCAAAATGGTGAGCGCGGTGACGATACGACACATGTGGGTTCTCGGCAACACTCTCTCTTACCGTTTCAACCAGTTTATTGGAACGTCTTGGGCGTTGATGAACGGCACATGGACGATCTCCCACTGTCCCGTGCTCAACAAAATTTGACACCAAACGACGAATAGGAGGAATAGGAAGAGAATAGGAAGGAACTAAACAAGTGCAATGTGTAGTACAATCCGTATCATCTACAACTCACAGCTACACTATCCAGCCAACCATAAATGCAGATGGAAAATTATTGTCACCCCTTTTTATCGTTCTAAAAGAGGGAAAGGGTGAGTTTGGCCCAATCGTGGAAAAAAATTTATTCAGGCCAGAAAACGTATTTTTAACAGCAACGAAATCCGGAAAAATGACTTCAGGTATGGACAAAAATGATTGCCAGAAAATATTGAACATATGATGAATTATACTATATCGATAACCAATATCATCCTATGTATAGAGCACTTCAAAATTTGGTTGGAAAAAGTATTCTTCCCCAACACCGGCCGTGACAGCGTATTGTTGATAGACTCGTGGAGTGGACACTGCCCAGAAGTTGTTCTAAATGCAACACCTCGGGGCAAAAAAATAATCACAAAGATAATACCTAAAGGCACCACAGGGAAAATCCAACCACTCGACGTTTTTGGTTTCCGAATATGGAAAAATTTTGTACGACATTTTTCCGACAGTGTATTATTACTTAATTCTGATATTAATTTGCACTTGAGAAACAACATAATCAAACTGCAATCTCTCGCACACAATCAACTTTCATCACCCAGATATATAAATCTTTTCAAATATGCATGGTTCAAAAGTAATTATATAACCGATAAGCCAAACGAATTCGACAATCCAGTGAGTTTTGGTTTCGGTCAATCGTCTCAAGCACACTGTGAAGTACTAGGTTGTAATAATGTGGCCATCATCAGATGCTCATGGTGCAAGAAGTCTTTATGCTTGCAACATTTTTTTGAAGAGTATCATTTCTGCACGACTTACGAACCATGATTGCTGCAAATTATGACGTGCACATTGCACGTTGATGAATTGTAAAAGGAATGATACATTATAATATATACTGTGGTGTATGTAGATGCGCAAGGCGGTAAGAATAAATGTGAGAGAATGGAGAGTGGGGAGAGCGTTAACATGGGACGTGAAAAGGACGACAGTCGAATAAATGCGCATGCCGAAACCGGGTATTTGTTATTTCTCGCCTATGTCCTCAGCTGATTGCCGCTGTTTCGAAATACAACCATACATATATGCCATACAACCACTCAACCCCAGCAACATTCCCCAGTATTCTGTATTTGAACAAGCTATTTTTTTCAGTAAATCACGCGAAACCCGTGAATGGACCATTCTACTTGTAAGTACCAGTCGGTCACCCCCTTAATAATAAATAAAGCATCATGCGAAGTTCCCCCCCTTGACTTCGGCTAACAGGAATGTTTTGAATCAATTCGGACATTTAAATAACGAGAAACAAAAATGTATGCACAAATATACGTACTAATGGATAAGGGGTAGTTTACCCCCGTAAACTCATTTTTCTGTGAATGTGCAAAAATACGTCATCTTTATTTTAACTTGCCCTTCCAAATGGTACATGTTCTGTTTAATTTGGTTGATTAGTTTTTTGTGTAGGGTGGAAATTTGAAAAATCAGGGGGTTGTTCACCCCTGCAAATAAATTTTTTTCTTCAACTTAGCGTGGAATTTTGATTGTCTTCAATGAGGAGTATTTTGGTTTTTGTTTTATTAAAATCGGTTGACGCCTTCTGGGTGAAACTGCAAAATCACCCCTCGACATGCTATTTTTGAAGGGCGATTTCACCCCTTAAAAATGTTTTTCCGCCGATAAAAAAAAATACGTGTCTTTTAGTTTTCGATACTCTACAACATACGTGAGTTGCATTAAAATCGGAGGGGGACACCAAAGTACCTTTCCTTGTAAGACGAACAGCATTCGTGAAATTGTGCTTCAAATCTTGGAATGCCCGACTGTGAGAGCGGGTCCATTTTCATTCGCCCTTATCCTTTAGCAGCGGTCGCAAGGGGTCAAGGTAATTGGAATGACGAACACTGAACTGTCGATAATAAGTGCATACCGCAATGAACGATTGCAGCTGTTTTCGATCTGTTGGCTCAGCGAAATTCTCAATAATTTCCAACCGATCGGGAGCAGGACTTACGCCATCGATTGACAACTGCCTCTCGAATACTTGCCCCAATGCCCGAATGAAACCACTACCTGCAGTTTTGAGTCCAAAGGGGATCCGGCAAAACTGATATAGTGTCGTGCCGTAAGAAAAGCAGTATATGGCCTCGACGATTTTACCAAGGGTATTTGCCAATATCCTTTTGCGAGATCGGAAGTCGACATAAATTGGACACCATGATACTTTTGGATTAATTTATCAATCCGCGAAGGAGACTCGTTATCGGACTCGATAATTTGGTTACTAAAGCGTGCTTCCAAACAAATTCGAAGGCGGCCATCTTTTATCCGACAATTCATAGCAGATTGCAATATGGGCTAGTAGAGCGTTCGATAACACCATTGGCCAGCATTTCATCGAGTTCTCGCTCCACCGATGAACGAACATTGAATAGCACCGAATAAGATCGTCAAACAACCACCTTGGGTTGGATAAGTCTAATTTCGTGTTCGTATGAACCCGCTCCTGTATATTTTAGTGAGAACAGCCTCTGATATTGTAAGAGTGTGTCTCGGATAATATGCTGTTGAGAAGAAGATAATTCGGTGAGCTCATGCGACATTCTCGTGACGTCGTCGAAGAAATTTTCGTCTTCCCCTTCCGTATATAGCCGACACGACCGATACGATTCGACTCCTTCATCCTGATCATCAGATTCAATGACGAGAGCCCAAACGCATCCTCTAAGTCTCCGATATGAACATCCGTATCTTTATAATCACCCCAACCATCGTCTTTGGGAGTCAATACATATTTTTGTTTCAGACTATTGTCCACATACAGGGAAACAGTTTCCCGTAACGCCTTATCATCAACTGCATAAATGACATTCTCGGGCTTGAATTCGGAAACTTCGAGCCCAGGTGCAGGGATCTTTCGAGTAGTGGCAGACCACGGCGGTGGTTCATCATCGGCCCCGTGGACTGGACACGATTCTTTGAGATTATTCATCACCGATTCCTCCAACACCAACACTTCACTGACGTTCCTCATATAGAGGTTAGATGAGCCTCGAGATTCGAGTTGATGCCTTGATTCAAGAATCGATCTTTGATGGGATTCGTTGTTCACGGAAGGACTTGAAGAACGTGAATCGCGGGAACTACGAATGATATTCCTCGATATGACCTGAATATAGGTTATGTCCTCCTCCTGGCAAGGGACCACCCTCTCTGGACAATATTGATCAAATAACACCAACTCCGACGGCAGAGGATAAGCATTAATAACAAAAGTTAGCTGATCATAATCCAAATACAGCTTTGTTCTTCCTTAACCAATCATTCCCTAGAATTATGTTCGAAGTGAGATATGGTATGATTAGGAACGGAGCAGAAACGGAATATTCACCAATAACAAGATCAAAATAGATCTGTTTCTTCACCTTTGTCGGCTTTTTACCCACAGCAGTGGTTATTACCAGATTAGCAACGGGCAATTAAACTACATTGAAATGAGTTTTCATATATGAGTAGTAGGCCTCCGAAACACACGTAATCTGATTACCAGAATCAATTAGGGCTTGCACCGGAATATTGGAAATATTAACAGTAAGGCGAAGGCATCTAAGAAATTTGGCAGAGTCGACGTTACCTTTAGGATCCTTTAATAGGTCCTCGGTGAAATCCTCAAAAATATCAAAGGGATTTGGACATGCCGCCGGTCCTCTGGTCAGCGCATCGATCAGCAGTTTAAATTATCATGCTGGTCGTTTGTCGAGTTGAATATTGACGAAATAGGGGGCGTGGCATATTAATCTGCAAGGGTTGCGTCATAGGATTTACGAGGGAATCATCCCCCTGAGGCTCAATACCGGTATCGGACAACGAAGTAGCACCAGGTACAGCACGTTGGGACACTACATCTGAAATCATCCTGATATTTAAATAATTAGTTGACCCTGAAGGAATCTGATTGGGCGCAATATTCGAACGCCGCGCAAATGCGCTATTTCCAACAAATGACTGACTCTGATGCGGGTTTGTCCGTGTGTTACCGAAACTCTGAGGATTATTTTCATAAATTTGATTATTATTATTCCCGGGACCATTCCGCTTCATCCGATTCCGCTCTTCGAAAGATATGTCTAATTGTGATAATGCAGACGATAATGCATTAACATTCGCATAGTCTATGGCAAGGAGGGCCTCCCGTATTCTGACCGGAAATTGCTGGATAATGGTATAATTTATTTCATATTGATCCATTTCAGGCAAAAAATATTGGGCCTCCGAAACTTGTTTTAAAAAATAGGTCTGATACGTCCCCATCTGAGCACCATACCGTCTAGATGACCATTGGTTTTTTATACGAACTGGCACTGACATTGAATAAAATTCATTTAGGAAAGCGACCTTGAAAGAGTCATACGTAGGAAAGAACACCCGATTCGCACGATACCATACTCTGGCGCGCCCATCAAGCGCCCCCTCTATAACCAACATCTGGAGCTCCTGAGCAACTCTCTTTGTTAAAAAATATCGATCCATCTTCTCTAAGAATTCGCGAGGATTAATATTAAATTCATGATCAAATTTTGGCATTTTATATTCTATCTGAGCCGTCTTTAACCCGTGAATGAGCCCATTTAGTGCTTGTGTATTCTCACCCGCTACCGGACGAGGTGGTACTCTTTGGTACAACTCATCAATCTGTCTCTGCTGTCTTTCGATAAGCACTTGCATCTGGCGGATCTGTTCGATCAACGCATCATTCTGTCGGGGCTCATCCCTTCATCGCTCGTAGGCGGTTCGTTCCACTTCCCATGCCTCTCGTTCTTTTATTAAACTCTCGCGTTCCTCCTCCATACCTAAAATTTGATCGATATTAATAATACTGGTTGATTTAGAGTTATTACGATTTTTCATTCCAATCAATCTAGATCAATCGGCTGACAGAGCCAGCACTACGTCAAGACACTCAACAAAATCTACACCTCTGCCAGCAAGAACGGCTCACCATGCAACCACTCAACTGAGGCCACATGAAATCCGTGCGACCACTGTGGTGGATCGCACTACATTGTAAGCTGCGCCAAATTCCGAGATCTTCAACCTGTAGATCGCCACAAAGTTGTGACTGAACATCGACTGTGTTTCAATTGCTTTGGTCATCACAACCTTCACACGTGCCAATCAATCATCAACTGTAAAACATGCGGTGCAAAACACCACACGATGATTCATTTACCATCCACAACAAGAACTACATCACAGTCAAATCAACCAGGCACATCAACCATACCTGCCACAGCTCATCCAAGCACCAGCTCACGTGAATGAGAAATTGACGTACCATTTTGCCAACTCATCAAATCACACGGTAGAACAGCAGTTCTACCAGCAACGTGTCAAGCATTACTCATCACATCTTTCGGCACTCACCAAGTCAGATTACTCATTGATCCAGGATCAGAGCTCACCTTCGTCTCAAAACACCTCGTATCAGATTATGGGCTTACTCGTCAACACTCATCAATTCCAGTCATTGGAATTAGAAACACGAGATGAACGCAAACAAGAGGTACCACCACATTAACATTACGATCAATTCATTCATCACAAGGTATTACCATCGCAGCTCAGATACTCACTAAGTTGGCGAGTACATTGCCATCAGTACACACATAACCACAGGAGTGGCTACACATCTCATCACTGCAATCGGCAGACCCTGACTTCTTAACACCACGACCAGTAGATATCATCATCGGGGCTGATTCATATGGGCTAATCATCCAGCCTGGAATCAAGAAACACTCAGACGTCCTACCGATTGCACAAGCAACAATATTTGGGTGGATCATTCTTGGTCCAGTCCCAGAGAATTATTCAACACCAAGCAACTCATACCACATAGCAGTAAAATCATCAAACAAGGAACTTCAAGATCTTCTCACGCAGTTGTGGGTTCAAGAAGAAACACCATCGACAACAGATCACAAGCTCACTCTAAACAAAGAAGCGTGTGAAAAGCATTTTCAAACGACTCACACTCGGGACGAAGAAGGACGATACATCGTGCGTATCCCGCTCAAATAATCACCATTGAGTCTAGGAGACTCAAAACCCACTGCTCAACGATGTCTACAACGACTCATGAAGAAACTCTCAACAAATAACTCACACACCAATTTATACAACTCATTCATGAAAGAGTATGAAGACTGTGGTCACATGATACGTGTACCATCTTACCGTCAGTCAACTCAAATGAGCGATTCTGTTCATTGCTATCGTGAAACCGAGTCGACCTTGGCACATGATGCTGTAGCATCAGGAGGGTTGAGGGTCTCGGAAGATCGATTGTCAGAACAAACTCATGCTCATCCTCCATACTACCTTCCTCATCATGGTGTACTGAAAGAAGATCGAATCACTACAAAGTTGAGAGATGTCTTTAACGGATCCAGCCCAACGACGTCGTAAGTATCACTCAATGACATCCAGCATGTTGGAGCAAAACGTCAACATGACATCTTAGACGTGCTCATATGGATCCGACAGTACAAACTCATCTTTTCAACGGACATCACGAAGATGTACAGACAAATCAAAGTCCATCCGGACGATTGGGATTTGCAACGAATCATGTGGCGAGATGACCAACTCAATATGGTGCCATATCACCTAACAACAGTGACGTATGGAACTCGCTCAGCACCATTCTTAGCAATCAGATCATTGCTTCAACTAGTTGAAGACGAAGGTCTTCGCTTCCCGCTCGATCAAACCACTCATGAAAGGCAGATATGTTGACGACATCTTTGGAGGAGCTGATCAGCTTGACACACTCATCGAAATGTCAAATCAAGTCACCCAGCTCTGCGTGGCCGGCGGGTTGCCTCTAGCAAAATGGCACAGCAACATCGAGCAATTCATCGAGAATATCGACCACCACTCACCATCAAACTCACACTCATTCGAAGATAGCAGCACTAAGTTACTCGGCCTGTCATGCATACCTCGTGAAGACGTATTCAAGTTCCACGCAAAGCCTCCATGCTCAAGTTCCAAGCTCACAAAGAGAATCATCTTTTTATGAAACGGCACAACTCTACGATCCACTCGGGTTTTTCTCACCATTCATCATCAAGGCCAAATCATTGTTACAAGAATTATGGCTGGAGAAACTCAGCTGGGACGATCAAGTTTCAGATCAGATACACACCAAGTGGTAATTGCTCAGACAAGAGCTCACTCAAGTCGATCGAATCCCAATTCTACGATGGATTCAACTCACAAGCTCAACACTTGTGAAGTTGCACGGCACAAGGTCACACTCATCTGCGCGAAATCAAAAGTAACACCACTCAAGCACTCTCCATCCCTCGACTCGAGCTCACAGCAGCACTGATCTTAGCAAAGCTCATGAAGTATGTGCAAACAAACTTGGAACTCACCAACACTCAAACGTTCCTGTGGACTGATTCCTCAGTAACGCTCACCTGGATAAACTCACACCCATCACGGTGGAAGGACTTTGTCAGGAACCGAGTGTCAGCAATTCAAGAACTAACTCCAAACAGCGTATGGAGATTCGTTCCTGGCAAAGACAATCCAGCCGATTGTGCTTCAAGGGGCATCAGCATCTCCCAGCTCCAGAAGCACCTCCTGTGGTGGACAGGACCACAGTGGCTCACAGGTGATCAATATTCATGGCCAACTCAACACTATCAACAAGACTCACAGACTCATCAGGAAGAGCGACCGGGGCTCGCACTCACAGTGGCAACAACTCAAGCCGTATATCATTGGGAGATGATATACAGACACTCTTCTCTCACTAGACTACTCAGAGTAACCGCAATATGCTTTCGAGTAAGTCAACTCATCAAGAAATTGCCAAACTCAACACTCTTTAACCCTCTCTCGCCACAAGATATTGAGAGAGCAAGAGTATTTTGGATCAAAGCAACTCAAGCAGCATATTTCTCAACAGAGCTCAAATTGATCACCATAGCTCAACTACCAACAGCTCATCCCTTCAATCGCCTGACTGCCTATATCGACACTCAAGGCATCATTCGGGTTGGAGGAAGATTGACCAACTCACAACTGGAACTTGAGGCAATTCACCCAGCAATACTCCCACGATATTCTCACTTCACCACACTCATTATAGCAGATGCACATTACAAAACCATGCATGGAGGCACTCAACTCACCCTGAAGTACACAAGGCCATCATACTGGATTATTTGTGGTAGAGCTCCAGTACGGTCGCACATACTCAGCTGCATGAAATGTGCTCGACAACGTGGCGTCAGAGCACAAAAACTCATGAGTCAATTACCAACCAAGAGAGTCACACCAGCACGACCATTCTTCTACTCAGGTGTGGACTACGCTGGTCCACTGACCATCAAAACCTGGAAAGGTAGAGGCGCCAAACAACATAAAAGATGGCTGTGCATTTTCGTGTGTTTCGTCACCTCGGCCTTGCATCTGGAGGCCGTGAGTGACTACTCAACTGACTCATTCATCGCTGCATTCGCACGGTTCACTGGACGCAGAGGCATCTGCAACACTCTCTATAGTGATTGCGGCACAAACTTCATAGGAGCAGATGCCACACTCACCAAACTCTTCACTCAAGGTACAACAGAATCACTCTCACTGCATTGCTCACTCACCAGCGACGGAACTACGTGGAAGTTCAACCCACCAGCAGCTCCACATATGGGAGGAAAATGGGAAGCAGCAGTCAAATCAGTAAAATATCACCTGAACCGAACAGTAGGAGAAATCGCACTCACGTTCGAGGAATTAACCACGTTGCTCATCCAGATCGAAGCAACGCTCAACTCACGACCATTGGAACGACTCACAGAAGACCCTGAAGATACTTCAGCACTCACACCAGCTCACTTTCTCATAGGAGAGACGCTCACAGCCATACCAGAGCCATGACTCACAAATCTGAACGTTACTAGACTATCACGATGGCAACTAATACAACAAAGGCTTCAATATTTTTGGTCCAAATGGTCAACTCAATATCTCCAGCGCCAACTTTCTACATCAAAATGGCATCATCCGTCGAACACTATCAAGGACGGTTCATTAGTACTGATCACTGATGAGAGGTTTCCACCATCAAAATGGCCTCTCGCCAGAGTCCCTCAACTCCATCCAGAAAAGGATGGACTGACCAGGATAGTGTCACTCAAAACTGCAACAACAACGCTCATCCGACTAATCACCAAGCTCGCCATCTTACCAGCTCAAACTAAATGAAGAGTAGATCACACTCAATCATCAACACCGTTGCTGATGGCGGGCAGAATGTTCAGTTTTCGCACCTACGAAGCACACACTCAACTCATGCACACGCTACACTCATAATCATCTGACGCCTCGCGTCATATGGTATAGCTCGCAGGTATGCTATATCGATTTCTCGACCGCGAACTCAAGCACATTGTCCATCAGCTCACATCCTCGATCGAAGCTCACTCAAACGGCCAACGCTGCTAGCGTGGCCCCAGCGACAAGACCACTCACAAGGCTCACTTTCCATCGCTGGTGGCGAATCACAACTCAAGTAAGCTGTGCCGCACGTCCGCCCTCTTGATACTCTGCCTCGTGGTCGACGGATGTGGCCATTGTTCTCACTCGAGTCGTTCGCGCTATACGTTGCCGCGTAAACTTACGTAGATATTCATTAGGTCCACTCACAATTTTTGTCTACTCAGTATTGCAACGTATTACATTCTTGACCAAATCACCCATGTTTCAACTCAGTGTCAGTGCAAATCACCACAAATCAACAGAACTATTGCAACATTTACAGAAACGTCAACGGCGTGGTTCGTCGTTGGAAGCTGAGACGCCACTCAGCCTCGCATCGCACGTTGGCGATAGCTCACTCACCAGCCTGCCGCGTGGCTTCAATAGAGCTCTACAATCAGACCACATCACCAGGATCAACCACACGCGATCAACAAGTATACTCAGCGGCCTGAGATCCCACTCACCGTCAGCACATCATCACACAGGCCAGACAAATCAAATTATATATTTTGTACTCACCAGTTATTTTTTATGCAATCACTGTCAACTAATTAAATAAACGTTGAATTATTCTTGTTAATTACTGAGTGCATACAATTAATTATACTTGCCACCAGGATCCTTAATCTTACTAGTAGTATGTGTACACCTTTGCTCCATTCCACTTCTATCCCCACTCCTTCCCCCACCACGCGGCTACCCCCACCACCCCACTTTTCCACCGCCGCGCTACTCACTCTGCTTGACCAGTGTCGGTAACGTGGAGATGGTAAGGTGAGGTGGTGTGGGTACCTTGGTGAACAAGAAAGAGTAGACATAAGAGCAGGATGGAGCAAAGGTGTACACATACTTGGAATAAAATTTTTAGCTCAACCTTGTGTTGGCGGCATCTACGACGACTCTCTAGGGTGACGGGCACACGCACGTATGCACACACACGCATTCTCTCTCTCTCTCTCTCTCTCTCTCACTCACTCACTCACTCACTCAACCTCACATCAAAAACCACAGCTACGCGCCAGGGTAATGGGAATTACCCGCACTCATGGAGCGTGGGCACCGTCAGGGGTTCGCATGCGTATCCCGATCAGCGTATCATTACTGCGCGTTCCATCGATCCGATCTAGATAGCCGTCCTCGTCAATTAAATAATCGAGGCCGAATACCGTACACTTCACGAGCAAAGCAGGTAACACACTAATCGGCGGCTCGGGGTAGAATAGTTGCTGCAAATCGACGTATATCGATTCATCGATATCGACAAGCAGCACCTCGCAGCACCCGTCATCATCCATGTCGATGATCCCATCGTGCCCTTTGATATCGAAAAACGACACATGAGGCTCCCGCACACAAGTCCTCAAATTTAAATACACTCCTCTCGGCAAGTCCATCAATATATAGTTTCTCCAAATCGTCCTCTAGTTTTTGCCACGCAACACACATTAATCCCGTACGTAGGAATATCGCGTTATCCCCCGCTCCGCAAACCACCCGACACACAAAAGCCACGGCTAGAGTGAAGTTGTCGTACCGCGGATACATATTTTTTATCGATTTAAACTTTCGTCGTGCACTGCTAAAGGCAGACTGAATGCTCCAGATGATGCTGGCGGTGATCACAGCGTTTGAAGATAACAAACGCCCCTCTGAATCATAACTAGGTGTACAGTGCTTTGAATGCAATGTCAGCGGTTTTGCACGTGCGTACCGCTTTGTGTGGTGCTTCTCGTGAAATGATTGCTCTACAGTAAAAGACGCAGAATATGATACTATACCGCTAGAGACCTCGATTATAATTTATATATAATTATAAAATAATAGACACACTAAGCCGATGTATTTGTTTTTAATTAATCAACATTTTATTTAAATCACTTTACACATATTTACCGTCGTATGCAACATCCCAGCAAACACGGTAATCTTCGCTCGGAGAATCCTCCGCCGTTAAATTTATTTTTATCACTGTCTGATCGTCGAGAGGTAAAAGCATTGTAATATTCACGCACTAATCTGTCGTTTTTCATTATATTATCGCTAAAGAGATTATTAAATCGCGACATGATGTGGCCGCACGACATAAGATGTAGGAATACGATGCAAAATTGTCCACACACATCCGACGTTTTACTCTGTAGCTGCTTGAGGCCGTACCGATAGAACTTGCAGTTTCTTCGTAGTCGTGCGTGATGTTGCGGTATAACCAGTGGTAGCCCGTAGCTATCAAAGTACATTCCTTTTCCATGATGGTTAACGTACATGGCGATCCAATGCTCTCCAGGTCCGTCGTGGTTATCCGTGTTAACTACGAGTCCGGCAGGTAACGACCATACACGAGGAATTCTTTCAGCTGGGTATACACCAACGGTTGAAAGTGGTAGATACTGCAGACTCTCGTAGATTTGTCTAGTGTTCATGCTGAACACATAGTCAATGATTAAGTGATGACCGATACGCTTTGAAAGACGTATATATATGCAAAATTTATTTCACAGCATCGACGATCGTGTCACGACTACATGATGAAGATTTCTCCTCTTTCTTATTCTCTTCCTCTTCGTCTGCTGACCAAACATCCATGTACCATTCTCCTTTAAATGGGTGCTCGCGAAGCCAATTTTTTATTTGGAAAGCCTGGCGCATTGCACAATGCGAAGACGCTGTATCGTTTATCATAGCGTGTCTAAAACATTTTCGCAAAGATTTCGGCATAAATGTGTATTATGGGGCGCCCTCCTCATCCTCCAGGTTGGAAATTTCACGACTCGTGATATCGCAAAGACGTATAGCCTTCTCGTGACCGTGTGTATAGATGCTTCTTGATTTTCGCGAAATTTCACGCAAGTTAGCGTATGTTTGTTTACAGCTCACATCGCCCTCGTACCATTCCAGACCGTGAAAATATTTCGAGAGAAAATTATTCTGGCTTCTCGCATGCTGTGGTAATTCGATAAAGTGACATGGTGGTGCGACGATCCAATGAGCAGAGTACGGTCTATCCACTGCTACCACGGCAATTTTTTTCGGAATAAATTCCGAGTCTTTACCAGGCATTCCCTGTATATCCACGACGATATCCATTTTCACGTCTAATCCGTACAGATGCTCGAGCTCGACTGATTAGTTACTCACAGACACGCTTCTACGTGTCTTAACACGAAATAATTTTATGCCGATATCAGCACATTTTTCGCTTATCCGGTAAAATTCACCATTACTTGCCGAGAGGCATCAATTTCAAGAACATTATTATATTCCGCGTAGACTACACAATTTATCGTTGAAGCAAGCGCATACTCAAATCGTACCTCTATTCTCACACTACCGTGCTTAATCAAATTCCAACGTGTATTGCTGTTCGGCAATTGACCTAACACGATATTATCGATAGTCTTTCCATGAACACCAGAGTGTATTGAAACGGCTTTTACCTTGACTCTCGTAAGAGAATATTGAGCCGTAGATTTTGCCAGAGTTCTAGCATGCGAGAGCAGCACACCAGGAGCTATTTTTGTTCTACGAATGAGAAGCGATGCCTCGAGAATCTTTAAGCCGCATCGACCATTCTTTGAATCCTCCACAAGACAAAATGAATCCCTAGACCGCAAGTCTAAAAAATTTATTACAAAACTACCGCGTCAGATACACTTGCACGGACAATGGTCTGTTTCTCTTGTGGAAATTGCTTATCCGATGACTCTTTTACATGTTCCTACTGTAGGAAATCTCGTAACTTTTGAGGATGGTGATTATGATTTATCGGGTTTCAATCTTTTAACACGGAGACGCGCTGATAGAGACCGAGTTGCACCTGGTGTATAGCGCTCTATAGACGCTCTTTTGGAGAGTATAAATAAGTTACCTCACGTGGCCGGTCATTTGCGCTTTAAATCGCTTCCGAGCGGGCAGGTCGAAGTGGCGCGCATATGCGACGATCTACGCTACCACGATTTTCGCGTATCGCCCGCTATCGCAAGGCTACTATGATTCTCGGAAGAGGCCTGTAGGTCAGTAGTGATAGAACCGCATTGCGAATACACAGGGTCGAGGCCTGCATCTCTCACCGGTGCTATACCAGGCAGCATGTTTCTATACACAGATATCTGCGAGAGCTATATTACAGGCGATGTACAAATACCCCTCTTACCAGTTGTTCCCATTGATGCTGATGACTGTCAGTATGGTTCGATAAAAATTAAATCGTTTTCAACGCCGCGATATATACCTCTCTTGCGCAATAATTTACACACTATCGAGATCGATATAAGAGACGAATTTGGGTAACCTATACCATTCGAGCAGGGAACGTTGACTGTGACACTACATTTCAAAAGGTCCCACGATTGATTACACCACCATGTATGATATTGACAGTGTGCAGCATGGATGGGGCCGTCGCGGGTACGGCGGTATTAGCCATGTTTATATCGGAACACCTAATTAACGAGGACACGGTATCGGCAGCTTTCTCGGGGGCCTGTTTCGTCGAGTGTTACCACTTTTAAAGAAGGGCGCTAAAGCACTTGGAAAAGAGGCGTTGTGCGCTGGTGTAAACGTAGCCGGTGATATCCTCGATAGAAATATAGCTGTATATGAGTATCAGGCAGTAATCTCAAACGCAAAGCCTCTGAAAAAATTCACAGGTCTGGTTATAAAAAGCGCAAAATTTCGCAAACTCCTCATTCATCGGACGAACGTAAACCACGACGTATCTCCCGTAATGATAAAAGTGTAATAAAGAGAAAAGTAATAAAGAAGAAGAAGAAGAATAAGAACAATAAGAAGAAGAAGACTCGTCAACGAACAGTTGCAGATATTTTTGGATAGCTGAAACAAGATGGCTTTCCTACATGCGCACTTGTGCGAGTGTCTTAAATCGGAACTTGAATTATTTTCACTCCCACCGACGCAAACTACTATCGAAGGCTCCAATTGAGTATATTACAGGCCAATATCCTCGCTAATAGATGATTCACCGATTGAATTTGGTATTCCTGTATAGGGTGATGAGTATATCGATCTCGCGCATACTATGCTTAGTCTGAGAGTGAAAATTTCATCTCCTACTACTACGGAAATTGCCGTGGGTACATCGTCGAAAGTAAGTGCCGGCCCTGTAAACAATCTCTTGCATTCTATGTTTAATCAGGTGGATGTATACCTGAATCAAAAATTAGTTTCACCTCCAAATAATGCCTACGGTTATCGAGCGTACATAGAAACACTTTTGAACTACGGTCCAGCAGCAAAAAATTCGCATCTCACGAGCGTTCTCTGGTACGACGATACCCCTGGAAAAATGGATGATATAACATCGAAAAATACGAGTCTTGTGAAGAGAAAACAATTTTTAAATGTCGAAAAATCTGTAGACTTGCTCGGTCATCTGCATTGCGATATATTCAATTAGGAGCGGTTCCTATTAAACGGCGTCGAGATGCGACTACGGTTGGTGATGCGATCAGGATACGCATGCAAACCCCTGATGGTGCCCACGCTCCATGGGTGCGGGTATTTCCCATTACCTTAGCGTGTAGCTGTGGTTTTTGATGTGAGGGTGAGTGAGTGAGTGAATAAGTGAGTGAGTGAGTGAGTGAGTGAGAGAGAGAGAGAGAGAGAGAGAGAGAGAGAGAGAGAGAGAGAATGCGTGTGTGTGCATATGTGCGTGTGCCCATCACCCTGGAGAGTCGTCGTAGATGCCGCCAACACAAGGGTCAGTTAAAAATTTTATTCCAAGTATGTGTACACCTTTGCTCCATCCTGCTCTTATCTCTACTCTTCTTGTTCACCAAGGTACCCACACCACCTCACTTTACCATCTCCACGTTACCGACACTGGTCAAGTGGAGTGGGTAGCGCGGTGGTGGATAAGTGGGGTGGTGGGTGTAGTCGCGTGGTGGGGGAAAGAGTGGGGATAGGAGTGGGATGGAGCAAAGGTGGACACATACTACTCTTACTATTCGCATCTGTCACCCGACATGCTACGTGTGAATGCATCGACCTGCTACCCGTCGACAGATTAAAAATACTCAAACGATACATGTTCACTGCACAGAGCACTATATTCATTGCCATTTATTGTGTGTTACTCAAGCTGACTAGGCGCTCACTCTACTTACTCGTCAATCTCTCTTATAGTGCACTGCCGCATCAGTTAGTTTTTATTCTAGAGTTGTTAATAATTTTATGTGAACCATTATCAAATATTTCAAACTCACTCACACTCATTATCATACATTTTTGTGTTTGCAATTTTTGGAAATGCGTGATGGAACATTTTTTATAATCATACTTTTCTTTCCTTTCAATATGATAAAAATATGTACAAAGTGAATTTGTTTGAGAATTCCTTGGGTGTAGCTGGAACGACCTGCGAATATATTGGCAATTATGAGTCTCCACTAACGACAGGGAAAAAGAAGCCAGACAAATCGATGTTCGGTAGAGAAAGTGGTTTATTTGCACCTTCCGCACCCTAATTTAAAAATATGTTAAATTTAGAAAGATATAAATGATATAAAAATAAATACAAAAATAAATTGAGTGGAATTTTGTAGAGAGACCAGCACACAATTATATTAATTGTGTGCTGGTCTCTCGCAATTGCATTAATTGAGTGAGCAACAGGTAGTGTGAAAACCGTGGTACAGCCAATGCTGCAGAGCACGCCAAAGTGTGAGACCTTTATGAGGATGCACCGATGTGTATTACTCTCCTCACCGTTATTGAATTACGCTGCATTGTGACGGTGTACTCTTACCTTGATTTGAGTCCTGGTGAGAACGAAATAGTTAAGAAGATGCGGTGAAGAAAAGCGAAAATTGTCCGAGCGTTGCCAAGATGTGTGCGCTGTTCGAGCGGGTTTTTCACATAAGTGTCGAAAATAGCAATATGGCTGCGTGATACAAAAGCGTCGTTGAGCGCTGGAGTCAAATGAGTGAGATAGCCGGTGAGCGAAGCCGAAGTCAAGCGAAAATGATGACCTCTCGCTTAACGCGACATGCCCGCGAGGCACAGCCTCGCCTCCGCGAGGCCCTGCCTTGGCTATCTTCGGCATAGCCGAACGCAACGTGCTATACAGCAGCAACAGGTCGACGCACGGCGAATGTCGATCGCCGTGCACCAGCTGATTATCCAACAGAATTACTAGTCAGACAATTTTTAGTGTGGTTTTTTTTTTTCAAAAAAATTATTCAATAAAGAAGTACTTACTAAATGGCTAAACCCTGGCCTCCAGATCAAGCCACTCATCCAGGAAGGCAGCCCGTGAAATACCAGACTATATCCATCTGGTCAAAAACAGAAAAACACCAACCAGGAAATATCCACCTGGTCAATAACAGAATAACACGAATAAATAAACAAAACCGAGTGTTCACTTCACCACATAAAAATATCACAAACTTTCGCCCGGACGCCTCACCACCACGGGACAACACCCAAACAATTCCGGAAAACTGCACGAACATAACGGATATACGGAACCAGGTAGAAACACCACCGTAACGAATGAAACCGCGAATCTCCGCGATACCCGAGGCAAGCACACGCCGGCCAATACATTGGTTAACGACGCCACGGAGCGACGACTTCATGCACCTGCCCATATGCCCGATGAAGGCGCTCACAGAAGCTCAGGAGTAACAGCATCTAGACGAAAAACCCAGTCGAGGCGAATTCCGAGGCTCACAACCACAGGGAAAAACGCATAAGTAGGAAGTCCATGGCATCAAGGATAAAGAAGATCTGGTCCAAAAATCATTACACACACAGACAAATTTTTTTGTTTATTACTTTGCGATCGTTCTTATTCATATGTAATTAATCCCGACAAACCTTACATTCACTTTATTTAAAAAAAAAAGGTATCCATTTTTATCGTGTTAATAAATATTCATGCATAAATATTTAAATCGCGACAAACTTTTTAGTGGTTTCTTCGGTAGTTGCCGGATGCTAGATATGTACGGGTCTGAAGAAATTAGCAGCCGGTGGAAAACATCTTGCATTGTTTTTATCCTGGAAGTTTTTCGCGAGAAGTTTTCTCGGTATCGTTTAATATCTTTATTTCGAGCTTCCTGAGCAGATTTCGTCGATGACACAGCATTGCAAACTTTACCATCTATCATGGTGAACGCCAACTTGTACGTTATGGAGATATCTTTTCCACTTACTACAGTTTGGAGTGGACTAAGCGACTTTATTTGTGCTTCGACAATTCCAACTTCATTTAGTGTGGACTCTGTATCTTCGTGCAGAAACTGTAGTCTAAGCGGCCTACAAAATCGTGGAGACGAGGGCCTAGGGTTCTTCCAAACCATGATTTCTGCTTTTGTTTGTTGATCAATGCAGATGAGTTGTAATGGCACAACCGGAGTAAAAAACACATGCGCATCTGATTTGCTATCATCAGTAAAAATCTGCTTATATTCACTTCGCCCAGAGCTTCCATCGCAACCCCATTTGCAAATTAAATCCATATTACGAGCATTACCGTTAGTCAAGGTTTCAACGACTTCTGTTTGGACGAGTAAAATACGTTTAACTGTATGATCTAATAATGCCTGCAATTCGACTTCTGCACTCGTCTCTGTAATGGTAATTGCGTCAGACCGAGGATAACAACGCTTTTTTGCTTCCACCACTTTTTCGTAAGACGGATATAGACGACAGTTATGTGCCAACGATATTTTTCTCATCGTTAGGTAAGCTCCCTTTGACAATTTACATTCGATCAAAGCGGAAAGTGCAGCCTCTTCCGATAAAGAGGTTTCACCCGTTACTGCATAAGCTTTTCGATACTTAGAAGCTCTTAAAGGACTCGTCATTGTTACGTCCTTAACAACTTTCGAAGCGTCTAATTGTCCCGAAGCGCGAAGGCTCATTTGAGTAGCGTATGCTAATTCTTCCGGGGTTGAGGATTTACGAATATCTTCGGTCTTCTTTCGTTTTGACCTTTCACTTGCCGATGTAAACTGAAGGGACGGGCGGCCTCTTTTACTACCTGGGTCTTTCTCAACAGTGTCTGTAGGTACGGCAAAATATACCTGCCCGCTGAGCCATTTACTGTTTTTCTTGAAGAAAATGTCCGATGTTCTATTAGCTTCTTGCCACCTGGTTCTTATTTTATTAAACAGCATTGAAAAGGCGGTTCTCGAGTCCTCAGGCACCACAACTTTACGTCCACTTTTCTCGGAAATTTTAGTTTCCACGAAATTCAATAACGTAGCGAAATTATCGTTCAAATTATCCTTTATAATAAGATATAATTCTTTCCTCGTCAAATGTACTCCTTCGTAATGGGACCCTGTAATAAAGACATAAAATTGTATAGAATTTGTGTTGAAGGATCAGATCAAAATTTTAATGAATTTTAATTATTGTAACAAATAAGTAGCCGCAATAATTATTCGTATTTTTTTTTGAAAAGTACATAAAAAACAACAGTTATGAAAAAAAAATTGAATTTAGACTATTATGAAAAAAGTTATGAGCAAAAAAACATAAACAAATATTTTTTGAACGGGTGACCAAAAACATCTCAAAATGTACCAGAAGCCGATTTTTGATGAGTACATGAAAATATGACAAAATCAAGGGAAAAAAAATTGAACTGTCCGATTTGGCGTGGAATGCCCCATATATACCTATATATATAATAAAAATGTATCAAATATAAATAAAATGTGACGATTCAAATTAATTACTTTAGTATATACTTACATATATATATACATATATATATACATATGTATATACTTACATATATATGTATTGTTGTATGTCTACAAAAATAGATATATAAATGATTTACTTGAATTTGTATTTTGTATATATATATGTATATATATATATATATATATATTATATATGGTATATGTATGGATATAGTCCTATTGCTCAAGTAGCAGCTGTTCAATGGCCCCATGGCATGGCGTATGGCGCCGCGCGCGCGTGCACGGTCGGCAACCGCCTGTTTTACGTTGCCAAAAACCATAACAGACAAAGTTAGGCAGCTCTAGGCAGCTAATTCCTGTTAATTTCGCAAGCTTATATAATAAACTAAAGGCCTAGACATTGGCTGTCGCAGAATATGGCAGAAAGTATAACTTTTCGGATAGTTGAAAATATAAGTTTACAAAATTCTTTCACTTTATTTATGCAGTAGTTTATACTACACTTCAATAATTTACATATTTATTTTAAACTCAACCAATGTAAAAATATCTTCTACATACCTCCAGAAGTCGTATCCATGTCTCCGGATTGATTTAAAACACTTCACTTTAAAGTTATCGATTTTATAAGTCACGGTAGTTTTCGCTCGTTCAGCGCGCGATGCGAACACTCGTCTCGAAGGCTAACTTCCAACTGACGCAGCGACGAAGGTATACGGTGAAAAAGGTTCCCCTTTTACAATTTAACGCAGCCATTAGTCCTCTACCTGACTGCCTGCTCAAATATCCCGATTGTAAAAATTTTTTTCTGACTTTTCTGCCACGATTTCGGGCTCTGCGTCTACTGTGCGACTGTGGTTTGTCGTGCCCTTTTATACCTACTTCCCCGCTCTTCTTTCCTTTCCGTCGGTATAGCAGGGTATTACTATATCTTCTAGTCGTCCTGTAGCCCATCTCCTGTAGCCCATTTGTCCCGTTAATATCCTCTTCTTGGTTATAATAATTTACCGTGTTCCTTATAGATGCTTCTTCATACGTTACTTGAGACTATAGCATGACTGCTTGGCAGTATAACTATAGCTCGAGTAACGGTAGTTGGTTTATCGGTGTGTGTGCTGTGTGGTATGGATCTCTATGTTGGTGTGTGTGGATCTAGTTGAAGCTCGTCATTTAGGCGGCATATTAAATATAAGACGAGTATGTCGTCTTATTATATTAATCGAGTGTGCCACAGGTTGAGTGAAAAGGTGGTACAGCCCGCGCTGCAGAGCACGCCACAGTATTAGACCTTTATGTTGATGTACCGATGTATATAAAGTTCCTCACCGTCAGTGAATCATGTTGAATTAAGACGGTGTACTCTTACCTTAATTTGAGTCGTGGTGAGCAAGAAAAAGTTGAGATAATCCGGTGTAGAAAGCGAAAATTGTCCGAGCCTTGCAAAATGTGTGCGCAGTTCGAGCGGGTCTTCACGTAAGTGCCAATATATTCAATATGGCTGCGTTTTACGAAAACGACGTTGAGCGCTGAAGCCAATTGAGAGAGATAGCCGGTGAGCGAAGCTGAAGTCAAGCGAGAGAGATATCCTGTCGCTTAACACGGCATGCCTGCGAGGCACAGCCTCGGCTCCGCGAGTCCCTGCCTCGGCTATCTCCGGCCCAACTGAACGCCCCGTGCTAGACCGTAGCAACAGGTCGACACACGGCGAATATCGATCACCGTGCGCCAGCTGATTTTCCAACACATCCTAATTCTCGAATAGGTTGGAATATTTTTCGAAAACGCAGAGAAACAAGTCGGGACCGTTCTGTCGAAAACTTCTACTATTTGTAAGCATAGGCCGGTTTCGCAGATCTGTTTCTAAATTTTGTTGTTGGCGGTATCGTGACGAACGTAGACGAGGATATGGTAGATGGGGATTCTACAGTTCTACAGAAAGTGACGCTTAACGAAACCGTAGTACCTTTTAAACGATGTTTCTTATCTGGTTTTCCTTCAAAGAAGAAATCTACGCATAGGATCATCCCCAAAATCCATGCAGAGGGGTACTATCAAAGTTCATGCAGAGGAGTTTCTCCAATTTTCCAGGTTTTAAGCATTAGTATTATTAGTGTATTTCTTAAATAGTTGGTGTTTGACAGATGATTGTAATATTAGTTTTATAACTCACCCTTTGGAAAGTAGTGGGGCACAAGTTATATGGATATTTCAATTGACCATTTACAATATTTATGTCTTTTTATATGAGCATAAGATGTGAAACATTATTCTTGAAATACGGGTCGACAATTCGTGTGTATAATGAAAACAAGTGAATTGAAATTATGCTTTAACACATTGTGCATTACAATATTACAAACTAACAACGTATATGAAAAATTATTGTGTTTCAATCGCCAATGAATGTGAACTTCGCGGTATAATAATTAACGTTCTTGGAAATTGTGAGCACATTCAGTAATTAGTAAAACGAAATTTTGGTAAAAAACCTTCATGTGACAAGTAAATTCATTCATTTCTACACTTACAACTTGTAATATTTCGGAAATCGATTAAGGCTCAGCCCTTGAGAGTTTCGCGCCGAACTGTGCACTCGCCATAGGCGCATGATCAGTAAGGCAAACGTGCTTTGAGAACTATAGATGACAGTACAGAAGCGGCAACTTGTCGGCATGACACTGCGCAGCATGACGCGACTATGCTGCATTCTGCATCCGCTTTAAGCTGCATACTGACGATACATATTTTTGCAGCAAAATTGCATCAAGCTGTAGTATCGATGTTTTGGCAATATTAGACTACGTAAAGTCGCTACGATTGCGGCATTAATAGGGTAAGCTATAACGGTACAATACATGCAATGATGGGAAATTCTGTATTATCATGGTAATTGAATAATAATGGCACGTCATGATGTTATGGTGCAGTCAATAAGCAGAAAACAGTAACGTCATATTTGCAGCAAAAGTATGACAGGATGCAATGTAGCGTTGCTAATTATATTACAGTACAATTTTATATCACGTTGATAGCAGTAATGCTGCACGATATGATGTTGCAATGAGAGCAATATTGAGGTATGAAGCAGTCATACTTACGGCACAAAAGCAGAACAGTATTTACAGTTCTCCATAGGGACACTTTAGAAGGCACTCACAGGATTGTACATCACACTTCGTTTTCCGCGTCTATATTTCTAATGTTATGTTTCTGTCGTGTTTTATAGCTTGTACATGACATTCAAATAATAAAAAAATTTATTCATCAGTATGCACTGGCGACATCTGTATAAACACTATGAAAGCGAGTGAGACTGTGTGTTCAAAGCGCCGAGAAGCATAGCGGCATGGGAGAAAATGAGAACATACGTGTACCCCAGCAGAGAGAGATGGGAGAGAGTGAGAGCGTATGTTTACCTCGGCAGTGAGAGATGGGAAACAGTGAGAGCGCACGTGTACCCTAAGCGCCGGAAAGAAGAGGTAGCATTGGAGAGAGGTTGGGTACCCCAGCTAACCATTGGCGGTCTTTGCGCATTTGTCCCGCCATCCTATGGTTGGGGTACATACTACATTTTGGAACCCAAAAAAATAATACCAAATTTTAACACAGAGCGTGTGCTTCCATATACGTCCTGTTACGTCCCCGTAACTCCACCACACTGCGCCTAGCATCCGACTACCCTTCGGGCACCAGAGCACACCCTGAGTGGTGGCCCTGGCGCTAGAGCTAACGGAAGGCGGATGACATGGACCTTGAACGTATAGAGATAAGAGCTATTCTCCCCAACTATCTGGAAAATTAGGAAAGGGAAGACGGTGAGTTCAAGCCAATGAGATGCCAAAGAACTTGCCCTCTCCAACCCCTAATTTTAGACAAGGATAGCATAAACACTAGTATAAAAAGAGCGAAATTATGCTCTAAAAACCAGTTCTTGTAAAATATTCAACGACACCGGAACAAGCTGAAACATTGTACAGCTCTCCGTTATTTTTCAAATCTATAGTAAAGAGTAAGTTTAAATTCAGTCTTCGAAATTATCTAGAGTTGCGCGGACCGCCGCGAACTCTAACCACCTTCTCTCCCATTCATTATAGTGTCGCGCGGACCACCGCGGACTCTAACTTCCGTCTCTCCAATAGAATTGCGCGGACCACCGCGAATTCTAAATTCTTCCTTTACAATAGTGTTGCGCGGACCACCGCGAACGCTATTTTTCCTTCTTCACCATAGTGTTGCGCGGACCACCGCGAACGCTATTTTTCCTCCCTTACGATAGTGTTGCGCGGACCACCGCGAACTCTATTTCCTCTCAATTTAACCAGGGAATTGCGCGGACCACCGCGAATTCCTATCCTCCCCCAAAATAAGGGTGTTGCGCGGACCACCGCGAACACCTCTTTTCCTTTCATTCGAACTCCCGGTTGTCAAACAGGAACTCACCATTTTCTTTATCATTCTCAAACCTCTTCGTAAATTCAAATCTTTAACGATCAAATCACCGAGCCCGTATCCCAGACTAATTAGCCGTAGCTAAGGTCTAAAACAGGGCAATTTCTCATGTTACTTGGACGTAACATACCTTTTTGGTGACAGCGGTGGGATACTAACGGTAATTTGGTCAAATCATGCCAATTGAGCATTCACCGCAAAAGGGTGAAACCAATCCTGTAATTCAAACTGTTGACAACCCGTCGAGTGCCTCTAATCTAAATCCTCCACCTTTACCTACACAAGAAAATAACAGCGACGACAATCTATCCACAACATCCAACGAAGGCACAACACAAGAAGTAGACATGCCTATAGGAACTTCACAAACGGTATCCCTTAAGGATGCAGTCGAAGTTGTTGTTAAATTCGACGGGACAAATATTCCCATATACCAATTTATTGAAAGCTGTGAGGAAGCTCTAGTTATGCTTCCCTCAAATGTAGAACAAAACTTAGTCAGGTTAATTAGAACGAAAATTATAGGAGAAGCAAAAAGATCGATACAAGGAGTTAAATTTAATACTTTAAATGAATTAACCAAATATTTAAAAGAATTATATTCTCCCGCAAAATCAGTAAATCAGGTACGACGAGAACTCGGGACGTTAGTACAGTTAGAAAACGAAGATATAATTAAATATATAAATCGGGTACGCGAAATCGGAAATCATATAATCGAAGCACATAAAAGCAATAACAACGAAGAAATAAGCGACGCAGATAGGACCGCCACGGAGAGCGAATGCATAGAAAGTTTTCTTGACGGGCTTAAACCCGAAATACAAATAAGAATGAAGCCCACTTATGCAACATTGACCGCCGCCGGGACGGACGCTATTAAAGTAGATAGAAAACAGAAGGCCATAAACGAGTTAAGAAATTCCAAACGCGTAGATAAACCAGCGCCACGTAAAGAAACTGTAGCAGCAATACAGAAAAACATAGTAATCTGCCAAATTTGTAACCGAACGGGCCACGCGGCGGACACGTGTTGGTTTAGGAACCAAGCGGCTGGGCCCTCTCAAGATAAGGGTCGGCCACCCGCTCAAGCTGTATACAACCCGCGAGACAGACGGCCTGAAGATAATAAACAGACCCAAAAATCGTGCCGGTATTGTAAACGCGACGGGCACACTATCGACGAATGTAGAAGACGGGAATATATAAACAAACAGAAGGCGCAGGGAAACTCCAACAGTCTCCCGATAACCGGGGCTCATCCGGAGACACAAACAAAAGCAGCCCTTCGCAAGGCTCTGGTGATAAGCGAAACGCAGCCAGGGGACGAGTCCGACTAGCTAATGTTAATTTAAAACGGCGCTGTCGTCCTCCGACAATTATGATAGAGTCCTCAACTTTACACCCACCAACAACTTTATTAGTTGACACGGGATCCGAGCCAAACCTCATAAAAGAAAAATCGGTCAAACCAGGTGCCATAGTAGATGCAACGGATATTCTCGAGCTACACGGAATAACGACGAATCCAGTAGATACCTTAGGGTCACTCTCTGTAAACATCTTAGGATGTTCAGTCGTATTCCACATAGTTAAAGAGGATTTCCCCATCGAACAGGCTGGAATACTGGGAAACGAGTTCTACCAGAGATTTAAGGCAACGATCGATTATAAGGGACACTGTTTATATTGGAGGGACAGGCGTATTAACTTCACTAGCCCGGAAACGGTAATAATTCCAGCGCGATCAGCTTCAACCTTTTATGTCAGAATAAAAAACGAAGAAATCTCTGAAGGTTACCTCCCTCGCATTAAAATCGGAGATGGCATTTATTTCGGTAAAGCTCTAGTTACGAACCAGCAAGGTATCGCGTATACCCAAGTATACAATACCAGGGAAGAGGAAATCGAAATAATAGTGCCAACTCTGACATTACAAGAATTCGAAGAAAAATCTAAAAACACAACTTCTAATTCCACAAAATCTTCTACATCTGACGCGAATTGCACGACAACCGCGTCAAATAAAAAATCAAATCAAGGAAGTAAGACAATCAGTGAAATTGTCGAACCTTCTAATTCCACAAAATCTTCTAAATCCGACGCGAATTGCACGACAACCGCGTCAAATAAAAAATCAAATCAAGGAAGTAAGACAATCAGTGAAATTGTCGAACCTTCTAATTCCACAAAATCTTCTAAATCCGACGCGAATTGCACGACAACCGCGTCAAATAAAAAATCAAATCAAGGAAGTAAGACAATCAGTGAAATTGTCGAACCTTCTAATTCCACAAAATCTTCTAAATCCGACGCGAATTGCACGACAACCGCGTCAAATAAAAAATCAAATCAAGGAAGTAAGACAATCAGTGAAATTGTCGAACCTTCTAATTCCACAAAATCTTCTAAATCCGACGCGAATTGCACGACAACCGCGTCAAATAAAAAATCAAATCAAGGAAGTAAGACGATCAGTGAAATTGTCGAACCTTCTAATTCCACAAAATCTTCTAAATCCGACGCGAATTGCCCGACAACCGCGTCAAATAAAAAATCAAATCAAGGAAGTAAGACAATCAGTGAAATTGTCGAACCTTCTAATTCCACAAAATCTTCTAAATCCGACGCGAATTGCCCGACAACCGCGTCAAATAAAAAAATGTATCAAGGAAGTAAGACAGTCAGTGAAATTGTCAAACCTTCTAATTCCACAAAATCCTCTACATCCGACGCGAATTGCACGACAACCGCGTCAAATAAAAAATATACTCAAGAAA
The DNA here is from genome assembly GCA_963942595.1 of Cylloceria caligata. Taxonomy (NCBI): domain Eukaryota; kingdom Metazoa; phylum Arthropoda; class Insecta; order Hymenoptera; family Ichneumonidae; genus Cylloceria; species Cylloceria caligata. The sequence continues at coordinate 32,320,277 of OZ012705.1, read as the reverse complement.
GTAAGGCAACCATCGATGTTGTCGAACCCTCTAAATCTAATAAATCAACAACATCCACCAAACCCGACGTTAGTTGCATGACAATTGCGTCATTAAAAGAAGAGAAAAAGAATCAAATAGAAAAAATAAAGGAACTACTCCGTCTCGATCACCTAAATTCAGAAGAACGCGAAAGTATAAACAAGTTACTCGAAGAAAGTTCGGACCAATATCACATCCCGGGAGATAAATTGGGTGCGACTACCAAGATGGAACATGCCATTACCACAATTGACGATCACCCGATTAATACACGACAATATCGGTATCCCCCAATTCACAAAGACGAAATAACGCGACAAGTGAAAGAACTTTATAACGAAGGAATAGTTAAAACTTCACAATCTCCTTATAACAGTCCAGTGTGGATTGTTCCAAAAAAACCAGACCGCCACGGTAATAAACGATGGAGAATGGTGTTAGACTTTCGAATGCTGAACGAAAAAACAATCGGAGATTCATATCCCCTCCCAAATATAATCGATATTTTAGACCAACTCGGAGGAGCGAAATACTTCTCGGTTTTCGATCTCGCATCAGGTTTCCATCAAATAAATCTAAATCCAAAAGATGCACATAAAACAGCTTTCTCTACGCCATTTGGCCATTATGAATTTTCTCGAATGCCATTTGGTTTGAAAAATGCTCCAGCGACGTTCCAGAGACTAATGGACCGCGTATTATGTGGTTTGCAAGGCGCGGAACTTTTCGTCTACTTAGATGACATTGTAATATACGCATCGTCGCTTCGGGAACATGAAATCAAATATAGGAAGCTAATATCCCGCCTCAAGGAGGCTAATCTAAAGCTACAGCCCGACAAATGTGAATTTCTACGAAAGGAAGTCGCATACTTGGGACATTTAATAACAGAAAACGGAATTAAACCTGATCCAAGGAAAATCGAAGCAGTAAAAGGTTATCCGGCCCCCCGAAACGTTAAGGGAGTAAGGCAATTTTTGGGTTTAACCGGATACTATCGACGTTTCATTAAGGGATTCGCGAAAATCGCTAAACCTCTCACAGATTTGTTAAAAAAGGATACAACATTTTTATGGGGAAGCAGGGAACAGTTAGTTTTTCAATATTTGAAGGATGCTCTCTACAAAGAACCTATACTTCAACATCCAGACTTCACTCGACCGTTTCTCGTCACGACGGACGCTTCAGGATACGCCATCGGGGGTATCCTATCTCAAGGGGAAATCGGAAAGGATTTACCCATCGCATACATCTCTCGAACCTTGAACGACGCGGAGAAACGATACGAAACATACGAAAAGGAAGCTTTGGCAATCGTCTACGCGGTCAAACAACTCCATCCATATATATATGGACGCAAATTCACGGTCGTCACAGACCACAAACCTCTCGTATGGTTTAAAAACTCACAGGATCCAGCCTCACGAGTATCAAAATGGAGACTAAAATTAGGCCTGTACGATTTCGATGTCGTTTATAAGGCAGGGAAAATAAATGTAAATGCAGACGCTCTATCCAGAAACCCTGTCGAACCACAGAATGTCCATACCGTTCAGGGTAATAGACAATCGACGAAAGAACTGGAATCAGGGGTTAATAAAGAACGACCAAATCAGATTACAACCCAAGCGGAGATCCATGAAAACCCAGAATCAAGGAGTAATAACGAACAACCCTTAAGAAGAAGTCAACGAAATAAACGAGAACCTCAAAGGTTAAGAGATGAACTCGACAAACAAATATCGCAAATTGAACCAACCCAAGAGAATGAAAGCATCGGTAAACGTAAAAACAAACCTAAGCGGCCTAAACAGACCAAACACGAAGAAGCTGACGCAATTACAAACCAACCTACCGATACAGAATCATCGAGCAGCGATAGCGAGATCGAGGAATCAACCTCAGAACCAGAAAAGAGAAGGGAACAGGGAACCACACCGGATCCTCGAAATGTATTCGAATCCAGAGACCAACTGTTCATGAGGAAGGACAATTATACGTATTTTATCTACACCTCGGGAGAACCATGTGATATAGGCTCAACTCAACTCCAAACACGCAACGAACTACCAAGGTTTAATGACTTACAGCCGGGAAAAGCGCAGATGAAAGAATACGGCAGTAAAATCCACATAGCGTTACCGATACGGCGATTTGAAGAAGGCCTCTCAGCTGTAGTATCAGATATAGAAAAATCATTGTGTAGTCTCGGCGAACTAGCTAATAAATTCCAATTAAAAACAATCAGCATAGCAAAAACAAATGAAGTAGAATCAATAGATTGGAAGATAATTAGAAGTCACCTACACTCTCTAGGTCAATCGACACTTACAAAAATAATAATCTGTACAGGTGCAGTTCAATACGTCGAACAGTCTAAACGAAGCGAGATTATTAAAGAATTACATTGTTCAGCACTCGGAGGACACAAGGCGGTATCAAAAACATTCAGTAGAATCAGGCACCGTTATTGTTGGGAAAATATAAAAAAGGACATACAGGCATTCGTTAGGAATTGTTTAGGGTGCCAACTAAAAAAATTAGTTAGAGTTAAAAATCGAAACCCGATGATCATAACGGATACGCCCGGTGTAGCTTTCGATAAGGTTGCAATGGATATCGTAGGTCCTTTAGCTAAAACCAAAGACGAGAATGTTTATATACTAACTATTCAAGACCTGTTGACAAAATACACGTTAGCAATTCCACTGCAGGATGCAACAGCAACGACTATAAGTAATGCTTTAGTAAAAAGATTTATTTGCACTTTCGGCGCTCCGAGATCTGTTCTAACAGACCAAGGTAGCAATTTCCTCAGCAAGGTATTAAAGAGTTTAGCCAAACGATTCAAAATTCAACAATATAAAACAACAGCATTTCATCCCCAGTCAAACGGATCCATTGAAAGATCTCATCATGTATTAGGAGAATATCTTAAACAATTTGCAAACCAAGATCAAGAATGGGACGATTGGTTAGAATTGGCAACCTTTTCATATAATACAAGTACTCACGAAGGTACTCGACATACACCATTCGAACTAGTATTCGGTAGACTAGCAAGACTTCCATCGAGCGATCCGATAACGAATGAAGAAGAAAACACATACGACGATTATCTTACTAAATTAGTAACTCGCCTATACAAACTCCAAGTTTTAGCGCGAGGTAATTTAATCAATGCAAAAATCAAATCTAAAGAAATCTATGACAGAAAAATTAATCCTCAGACACTTAGGGTCGGTGAGTTCGTCTTTTTACTAAAGGGGCCTAAGCCAGGAAAATTGGAAGATCATTATACTGGACCTCACGAGGTTTTAGAAATACTCCCAAAAGGGAATGTCAAAATCCAAATAAAGCGAAAACCTCGTGTTGTCAACATAAACAGACTGAAATATTCTTACATTTCAACAACGAAAACGACGGAGCAGTAAATTCAATTTATATATGTATATTTTTCTTTTCCAGCTTAACTAAACAATAAATAACAAAATAAACAAACAAATAAGTCAATAAATAAATAAATAAATAATTAAACAAATATAATAGAAGAAAAAAAATTGAATATTCAAATCGTGTTGCAACATGATGAAGGGAACATTGACCTTCCTGATACTGCTAGGTGCGGTAGCAGGTACAATGGGAATAATCGGATACGATTGCGGATCATCGAAACTAAATATAACCACACTTTCTCTAATCGACGTAGGCGACTGCGATATAAAGAGACCAGAGATAGTAGCGACTCCCGTGTATATCCAAGTGCTACAACTGAACGAATTTATCAACAATAAAGTTATCCAATGTAAAGTAGAAATCCATCGAGTGATATACCACTGCGGTATGAGCTCACACATCTCAGTAGTAGCACACGGACAATTAGAATATCTAGCAGATGTAAATCGAGACGCATGTGAGCAGATGCATTTAACAGGCATTTTAAAAATTGGAAACTCTCTGATAACTGAACTACGTAAAAATCAAACCGCAACACGAAGCATATCCTTAGCAGGCTCGATTAAGAATGACGGGACTTGTTATGGTGCGCAATACTCAGACCCTTATGGAAGCTGGGACGATGTAGTAGTACAAGCATCTGTAAAAATCACTCTCGTAGAATATTATGCAGCAGTAAATCTAAATACTAATCACATAAATCTAAGATCAGGAATGACGTGCCTATTAACGAATCAAGATTGTGTAGACCTTGAGGGTGGACAAACTTTTTGGAATTCACTTCCCTCAGATAATTGCAAATTCAATCGGTACGATGTACTGTATGAAGGAATGGCAAAGAAAATTAAAGATGTCGGACATAGCTACACTCAAACAGTCTACACACTTTCAACTCAAGACATAACATTCGCATTAACTAAGAAATCTGAACAACCACTATGCGGTTACACGTTAATACGCACAGAACATCCGAAATTACTAATATTTGAAACCAGAAGGGGAGAAACTTTCGCTAAACCAAAACCAATAGCTGTAGAAAATTTAGACATATTCGCCTATGTAAACTCTAAATTTGTATTCGTCGAAAAACACATTCGAAATCAAATAAATCAGTTGTACCTCGACGTGCTGACACAACGATGCAATCTGGAGCAGCAAGTGTTGAAGAACGCCCTCATCATCGCAACACAATCCCCGGATGAATTCGCCTATCATCTCATGAAGGGACCTGGATACATGGCAGTAATTGCCGGAGAAGTCGCCCACATCATCAAGTGCATTCCAGTAGACGTGAAGGTACGGAGAACCGAAAATTGCTACCACGAACTCCCGATCTCCAGAGGTAACCAGAACCTATTTCTGTCACCACGTACTCACATCATCATGCAAACAGGCATAGAAATTACGTGTGACGTTTTGTTACCATCTGAATATCTTTTGGGAGACGCCTGGTACAAACTCCTACCAGGACCAGTCCAAAGTCTACCACCAACTATCATCAAGCCGATGACCAAACCAACATGGACATATACTAGTCCAGCATCCTTGGCAACCAGCGGCATCTATAATCAAGAAGATCTCGAGAAGCTCAGAGATCACATTATGTTCCCAGTGGAGAAACCAGCAGTGCTTAACACAATTGCGCGAGGCATCACTGGCCAACCCATTGGCAACCAAGACCTCGCATTTTCAAAAATGCTGGGAACAGATGGGCTAAAGAATCTCGTCGACTCTGTTTGGGACAACATGTGGAGTCGATTCATGTTCTTTGGTACCGCAAGCGCTGGCCTCATCGGGATCATACTTCTAATTCGAATAATAAAACTCATCGTAGACACGATCATCCACGGTTATGCACTTCATACCGTATACGGATGGTCGCTATTCCTTATCGGAGCAATCTGGGATTCCGTAACGCACCTTCTACTCCATTTAAAAAGGAATTTAAATGAACCACCGGAACCAGCAACGGGACCAAACGAAGACCACGAACTCTTGGCAATACATGTATCCACCCCTCAAGTTGAAGCGGAGCGGGGCCAACAACAGACGGCAGCCATAACAACTCCAGGACACTCTTCTGCCGGTCCATTCTCCTTGAAGGGCTGACATCAACCTCAACAACAAGCATCATGTTAGCACGATCGGGATTACTATTTTGATCACGACTATAATTATATAGAATCTTATCGCATTTATCACTTAATTTAAGCTACATTTAAGAGCTTCATTCCATTTTTTCAAATTTCAAATGTCGAATACACTTATAACCCGACATTTGATCTCAGAAGGGAGGTGTTACGTCCCCGTAACTCCACCACACTGCGCCTAGCATCCGACTACCCTTCGGGCACCAGAGCACACCCTGAGTGGTGGCCCTGGCGCTAGAGCTAACGGAAGGCGGATGACATGGACCTTGAACGTATAGAGATAAGAGCTATTCTCCCCAACTATCTGGAAAATTAGGAAAGGGAAGACGGTGAGTTCAAGCCAATGAGATGCCAAAGAACTTGCCCTCTCCAACCCCTAATTTTAGACAAGGATAGCATAAACACTAGTATAAAAAGAGCGAAATTATGCTCTAAAAACCAGTTCTTGTAAAATATTCAACGACACCGGAACAAGCTGAAACATTGTACAGCTCTCCGTTATTTTTCAAATCTATAGTAAAGAGTAAGTTTAAATTCAGTCTTCGAAATTATCTAGAGTTGCGCGGACCGCCGCGAACTCTAACCACCTTCTCTCCCATTCATTATAGTGTCGCGCGGACCACCGCGGACTCTAACTTCCGTCTCTCCAATAGAATTGCGCGGACCACCGCGAATTCTAAATTCTTCCTTTACAATAGTGTTGCGCGGACCACCGCGAACGCTATTTTTCCTTCTTCACCATAGTGTTGCGCGGACCACCGCGAACGCTATTTTTCCTCCCTTACGATAGTGTTGCGCGGACCACCGCGAACTCTATTTCCTCTCAATTTAACCAGGGAATTGCGCGGACCACCGCGAATTCCTATCCTCCCCCAAAATAAGGGTGTTGCGCGGACCACCGCGAACACCTCTTTTCCTTTCATTCGAACTCCCGGTTGTCAAACAGGAACTCACCATTTTCTTTATCATTCTCAAACCTCTTCGTAAATTCAAATCTTTAACGATCAAATCACCGAGCCCGTATCCCAGACTAATTAGCCGTAGCTAAGGTCTAAAACAGGGCAATTTCTCATGTTACTTGGACGTAACAGTCCATCTATTTTGCTAAAACTAGTCTAAGCGGTAAAGTAGTTTCCAAGCTTTTATAGAAGAAGGTTTCCCAGTGATGCCAGATTGTGGGATTTTGTCCCACATCAAGGTCGTTGTGTACCCTCCCCGCCGGGTCTGGTTTAATACCCGCCGCGCGCACATCCGGCGCACCGACTTATCAATAGTCCGGCAGCGTATGACATCACTCACTACGCCGCGCGCTATTCAAACGCTCAAAGTACAAAATAAATTAATACAATTATTAGCCGCACTATTATTTCTGTGTACTCTTAATCGATGGATAAAATGTTTGCTTTCATTATGTTGGATAATCAGCTAGCGCACGGCGATCGATATTCGCCGTGCGTCGACCTGTTGCTGTGCTCTGGAACGCTGCGTTCGGTTGAGCCGGAGATAGCCGAGGCAGGGCTTAGCGGAGCCGAGGCTGTGCCTCGCAGGCATGCCGCGTTGAGCGAGAGGATGTCTCTCTCGCTTGACTTCGGCTTCGCTCACCGGCTATCTCTCTCAATTGACTGCAGCGCCCAACGACGCTTTCGTATCCCGCAGCCATATTGGAAATTTCGGTCTTCCGTGAAAACCCGCTCGAACAGCGCATACATTTTGGCAACGCTCGGACAATTTTCGCTTCTCTACACCGGATCATCTCAACTATTTCTTGCTCACCAGGACTCAAATTAAAGTAAGAGTACACCGTCATAATTTAACATAATTCACTGACGGTGGGGAGATTCATAAATATCGGTACATCAAGATAAAAGGTATCACCCATTGACGTGTGCTGCAGCGCGGGCTGCACCACGTTTTCACTCAACCTGTAGCACACTCGATTAATATGATTGCGTGTGTTTTACCAATTCACTGTACATTCCTCCAATCTAACTTGCTGGGAAAGTATTGTGAATTCAGTCAGAACATTTTGTGCATCCTCAAGCGAGCATTACTATGCTCTGCGGCGTAGACTCCTTCACAGCCTGTCACAATAGAATTAAACTCAGTGGTCAGATTTGCATGTGCTAGCACTCGCACTCTGTAAAATTCAATTCACTACCTCATTGAGTATTTGCAGACCAGCATTGAATTTGCCTACGCACTTATCTATCCCATTGCGTGGCATGCTCCACAGCGCTGGCTGCACTGCGTACACGCCACTCATTAGGCACAGCACACAGTTAATACAATTGTGTGCAACACAATCACTTTACAATGCCAGCACTCAATTAATGTAATTGTGTGCTTCTCAGATTTTCCAAAAAACTCCAGAATTCAATTTCAATTCTTTGTACTTTATTTTCATATTTGTTATTTGGCTTCAAAGATATCATTATTTAAGCTGGTCTCTCAATCTCACAAAATTCAACATAATTTATTGTGTATTTATTTTTATATTTTTTATATTTTCTAAATTAAACTAATTTTTTGTAACTGACATGCGGAAGGTGTAATAAACCGCTTTCTCAAAATACTATCTACGAGTCTGGTTTATTTTCACTTTGTCTTGAGTGAAGCTTCATAAGTTCCGATATATTCACAGGTCGATCCAACTATATCCAAGGATTTCTCAAACACACTAATTATTGAAATTGTTGATCTTTTTATGTGTTTTTCATTAGTATTTGAAAGAAATTCATGACATTGTAGCGATTTTTCAGTAAGAGTCGGGAAAATAAATCTTGTAATGTCAATGACATGGATACTTCGTAGGTCATATTACGAAATTTTTCGATTTTGTCTTTTTGTCGCAACAATTCACTTTTCAATAGTGAATGGTCGCGAGAAAAAAAATGAATTGACTAGCTCCAGATTCGAACCTCACATCTTCGGATTGTCAGTATGGAACGCTACCACTGCGCTTCCCAGCTTTTCTGGTATCCGACATTACACTATTAATATCGCTTATCCGTGCTGACGATAATGTCGTTAATCATGCGCATTTTCCCACATCAGCGCATAATTGCTTTATGACGGCCTGCCATTTATAGATTCTATTTTGCGGGAAAAAAGCTTCCAGCACTATAACGGCACCCTCACCCGTGATCGAAGTGTACACTGAGAAAAGAATTTATTTAATATTAACATATCTTGAGTTGAATATAACGAAATAAATGTTTAATTATTATAACTAAATTAAAGTCGAGCCAAATAAGATTTTCTAATTGTTGGCAAATATTTTCTAGCTTCATTTGGCCCAAACCAATATTATTTAGCCCACAGCTAAAATTTGGTAATGATAACTCAACATTTTACGATATCCAACTCTAGATTTCTTAACATTGAATGAATTGATTTCTCAGTGTACATGCGTTAATGATGCAATCACAGTTCAAATATTGTTTCGTATGCCCCTAGCAGGAGTCAGATAAATAAAAAATTGTAGATCTTGTACTGTCAAACGGTGACAGAACAATGTACTGTCAAAAAGTGAGAATGAAGTAATGAACTATTCATTTGCTGATGGCGGCAAAATTAGTGAGCGTTTTATATATTTCTTCCATTTCATTATTAATTAATTTATATAATATAATATAATATATATATATATATATATATATATATATATTATATATATATTCTATTAATAATCTTTCATAACTAGTTTCATAAAAGCCTGCGCAGTAGCTGTTGTGAAGTGGGTAGGGCGAGACAACATAGGGTGCGGTCCGAATCGCGCTCACAGCGCGCTCACGATGCACACACTACTAACGTGCGGTCCGGTTCAATGAGCGTGCTAACGTCTGTTTGCAATTCTAGTAATTCGGATCACTTGTGAGCGTGCTTACTCGTTCGACATAACCTTACAAATCATCATGGCCTATCAACTCGAGAAGGTAGTTGCACTTCAAGCATTTTCTGCAATTGACGAAAGTGACGACAGTGACACAGAAAACATAATGGAACAACATGATGTTGTTTCGTCAACAAGATCCCAGATTTTCTGATCAAGAATTTAAATCGCATTTGAAGTGAGTACATTAAATTAGTTCAACTTGTGATAAACACTGTAAATGTACAAATTAGGATCTTGTCAGTCGATGCAATCTCACAAATAATATTACTAACCAATAACTTCTTCAACTAATCATTCATTGCAAACTAAAACTTTTGTAAAGCTGATGCACCGGTGAGTCTCTGCGCAACTCCTGTAAAGCTGATGCACTAGTGAATTTCTATATAACTCATGCACATCTGGATGGTCGATGAGTTTGTCAGCTGTACAGACTGAGGATTTTGTTAGTTAATGTTAATGTTGTCTGAGAAATCCGTCTGATGGTGTTGTTTGACAGATCTTGAACCTGTGAATATATTGGAAAGATATGAGACTCCACTCACAACAGGGTGGAAATAAAACCAGACTAGTAGATGGAATTTGGAGAAAGTGGTTTATTCTACCTTCCACTTCTTACAAGAAAAATGTCAAATTTTTCGAAAATATTTGCATTAAAATAGATTTAGAAAAAATACAAAATTCATATAAAAAATAAATACACCAAAAAACTGAGAATTACAATTATAACCAAAAATGCCTGAATTGAATTTAATGTCGGAACTGAGAACCAGCACACAATTAGTATAATTGTGAGTATTGAGAGTGGTGCACGTACAGCAGTCAGTGCTGCGTAGCACACCACGCTAAGAGAAAAATGAGTGCGTAGAATGTGGAAATTATTCACTGCAAGCTCTCAGCAGTTTTGTCGAAGAGAAGTTGCAGTGAATAGATGAGAGCACTTGCAATTGAATTGCTTGAGGGCTGTGAAAGGATGTGAGAACAGCTATCTATGCTGCAGAGCACTGAAGTGTGAGCTTGAGGATGCACAAATGATTAGACTGAATTCACAACACTTTCCCAGCAAGTTTAATTGGGGGAAAGTGCAGTGAATTGGTAAAACACACACAATTATATTAATCGAGCATGCTAATAATTGAGTGAAAACGTGGTGCAGCCCGCGCTGCAGAGCACGCCACAGTGTGAGACCTTTATGAGGATGTACCGATGTGTAGTTCACTCCTCACCGTCATTGAATTACGTTAAATTGTAACAGTGTACTCTTACCTGAGTTTTGAGTCCTGGTGAGCATGATGAGCGCGTCCTGAGCGAAAAGCCAACGAGAAAAGTCGAAGATGATGGTGCGCCGTTCCTCGATGTCGTCGCAAAAGTCACTGAATTTTTCAATATGGCTGCGGAATATGAATTTAACGTTGAGCGCTGAAGTCAGTTGAGCGAGATAGCCGGTGAGCGAAACCGAAGTCAAGCGAGAGAGACATCCTCTCGCTCGACGCGGCGTGCCAACGAGGCACATCCTGGGCTTCGCGAAGCCCTGCCTCGGCTATCTTCGGCTCAACCGAACGACGTGTGCTTGAGCACAGCAACAGGTCGACGCACGGCGAATATCGATCGTCGTGCGCCAGCTGATTATCCAACAAATGTATAATGTGAAATATATTCCATCTGTATTCTAAATATTTGAATTTTTCAGAATGCTCCCTGACACTGCCGAATTTATACTTGACCTTATAGGATCAGCGATATCGAGCACTAATTCTGTGTCTGGGAGAAAACCGATCTGCTCTAAAATGCAACTTCTCTTAACATTGTGGGTATGGCAACGCCGGACTAGTACAGGTTTTACTTTACCAATTGTAATCAATGTTTTTACTCGGAAACAAAACTGTTACTGATTTTTTAATTGTTATTAACATAGATCCATTTGTCACCGGTTCAACGTTGGAAAAGCCACTGCCATTAGAAGTGTGCACAGAGTGACATATGCTCTTCATTCTTTGGCTCCTCAATTCATCCAATGGCCAAGAGGGGACCGAACTACTCTGGTTATATCCAAGTTTGAGGCAGATAGTGGATTTCCTGGTGTTATTGGAGCAATAATGGGACGCATATCAGAATAAGGGAGCCTCGTGCGGATGGAAATTCTTACTTAAATGGGAAATCATATCACTCAATCCAAGTACAGGTAATATTTGTTCAGTTGTTACTTTGACGGCTTAGTTTTGTAAAAGCTTGTTTGAAATATTGTAATTAATATTTCAGGCGGTCTGCACACGTGATTTATCGTTTACAAGCGTATTGGCTGGTTATGCTGGATGTGTCCACGATGCCAAAGTCTTTCGGTTATCTCGCGTCCAAGAATACATCAACAATCCAGATGTGTATTTTCATAATGATTGTCACATAATTCAGCATACGGAATTCATCCCAACGTGATGGTTCCTTTCAGAGACAACGGATATTTGACGCAGACTCAAAAAAATGTCAATTACTGTCTCTCATCGTCAAGAATGTCGATTGAACGAGGTTTTGGCCCGTGGAAATTGCTTACAGACGGTTAAACTTGAGAAAATTCCCCCGTATTTATAAGCTACATGGGTTCTTCACAATATTTGTATTCATAGAAACGATATTTTCCAATGTGAAGAAACGTTAAGAATAACCGCCAGACAGCCACTAACGTATAATCAAAAAGTTGAAGGTGATGCTAAACATGTGAGAATAATGAACGAATTGCTAATGAGGACCGTTTAGAAATGTACGAAGCCATTGATTTTGTAAATTTGACCATTCTGTGTAAAACCATCAATTTTATAATATGTATATGTTTTATAGTGTAAGATGTGCATTTAATTTTTATTTCTTCATTCTTGAGGCTCACAACAATTAAAAAAAGTTTGCGCGGAACCTGGTTAATTTATTTATCAAATTTAATTGACATGATTTACTTTGAAACAGAGATTTGTACAACGAACTGATAAAACAGAATTAAGAGTGAACAAAACGATAATAAACTTGGCAAACAAATTTCTTATATTTTTCTTAATATAATAAACATTGTTAAGGAACTGTTTCCTTTGGCTCCGAGAGTATCCTTAAAATATTCAATATATGACTAACACAACGTAGAGATCTTTTATCAAAAACTTAAAAATTATTAAAACAAAAATTACTTTCCTATAATAAAGAATACGTTATTAAAAATGAGTTCAGCACTGGTCTCACGATTGTGAGAATCTTTTTTTTGTAGCAGTGACCGCTTGCAGCCACATATTTTCTCTTTTTTTTCTTTCAACATTTCTTCGCGTCGACGTTGTTTTTCTTCTCTCGCGGTCTTTCTTTTTTTTTCATTTCGGACAAAAAATCTTGGACGTCCATCAATGTTTTTCTTTTTTTTGTGATCTGGCTGCACTTCAGTTGGTCACTGCATGCAAATGTGTATGGTGCTGGGCCTGCTTCTGTTGCGATAGCTTTTGGTTGCGCCTAACCACTTAAGCCGAAGATTTCATGTATACGCTGAAAATCAAACCAATGAAAATGTGAAGAAGCTTACAAATCCATGAGCTTATTCCTTCTTTCTTATTGTTTTATTAAAATATTATCTTTACAATAATAATAATAATAACAATATGCTGATTCTCGTGTGGAGGAAGCAGGGCTGCAGAATAATTCGGATCGCTGAGTCAGAATCCATGAGGGTCCGAGTCGCAGGGCCACTAACTCAGCTTTTTCCATGAATTAATATTATTATTACTATTATCATTTCTGAATTATTGAATTATAGATGAAAAAAATAAGTAAGAAAATGTGAATAACGAGAAAATCAAGATAAAAAAAATTAAATTACCTCAAAGTGCAGCTAGTTTTTCCTATCATTTCCTGAGATACTGTTGTAATCGATTATTTTATTCTAGGTCCTCTTTAGTCCGTTCAGTTTTGACTGGCATTGTGCTCAGTTCACATTGTATTTTTTTGATTTCATTGTGGAGGATATTTTTGTCCAAATTTTTTTGTGTGTTTGACTACCTGAGTCAAAATTTTTGCATGTCTTCTTCATTACGAGCTAGTAGTAAGTCGGTGCATTTCGACGTCCAGATGAAGAGAGATTTATCATTGCCTGTAAAGACGATGTACCGTAAGACCAACTAATCAGATACAAAACATCTATAATACTACTTTCATTTGAGAAGAAGTTTCAGTCATCCAGTTGGTGATAAATTTTGTTGCGCATTTTTCTCTGAAAAAATTGTTTTCGATAAAAAAAAAATTACAGAGTTCTTTTAACAAACAATAAGATGTAAATGTTTTTGTTTCCAACATAGCAAGTGTCTCGAAGATACACATCAATATGCGTTTTGTCCATTTGTCTCGGACTCAGGTCAAACTCGAGAGAAAAATATTACTTTAAGCTGAAGTTTCAGGCCTTCGAGTTTAATATGAGTACAAAAAAGATAGCCAAAAAGTAGATAAAAATTTTTCTTTGTCTCGAAAACTCAACTGTGTCGAATAATAATGAGTACCAAGATTTTTATGCATTAGATGGCTGATACTTTTCTTACACAACTTATGTAAATATAACAGAAACATAGAAAATACAAAAAAATAAGCTTCGTTACGTCTATTGAAAGGAGAATAATGAGATTTTTACATACCACTATCCGTATCGGCGGTAGCAACATCTGCATGTGGTGACTGTACGGGTGAAGATTGGGCATCCATCTCTCCCAACTCTTCATCAATATACTTTTCACTTCTTTTCGTAAACTCTTCGTGAACCAATTCTTGCAAATATGCAGGATCTGAAATACCATGAGCAAATTTTTACGTGAATAAAAAAAGATTACCTGACTTATAATGATATCTGAAATGTGGCAGCAATTTCTTTTAATATGTACTTACCTAATGCTGTTTTTTCGGCATTTTCAGGCGGCAGTCTCAGCTTTACCAGCTCACCACTTTCTTCCATATAAACACAAATTTTTACTGATGTTTTCTATTATTATAATTGGACAAGTTGGGTTGACGAAATCACAATCTCGAATGGTGTAGGGATGTTCGATTCCGATTCGATTATTAAAAAGATCGATTCTTTTGGTAAAAAAATCGATATTTTAAATCGATTTTCTGTTACTCAATTTTTTTGTAAATCGATTCTCCACTCCAAGAATCGACAACCGATTTTTCCGGTTTTTTTTATTTCTCTGTTTTATTCTGTGTTCTGTTCTATTACCGTACTTTCTACAGATCGAGAAACTATAGAGGTGGGGGTGGTCTCCTTATTGGTTCACCGGTTATATCGCCACGAGAGCCGTGCCGATAGGGTGATTGGCTATGGGAGTGAGAGTGCGATTGGCAATGGAAACTTTCCACGTTTTCTGTTTCCTGTTTCCACTTACCAGAACTTTCCAGTTTCCCTTTTCCATTTTACTTGCGGACTTGTGCTTTGTGTAAACTGCAACCACTTGAAAAAGTTACAAGGGAATTATGTGGAGAACAATTTGTAACGGCCAGCGAATTAATTCCACTAATCAATTGCTTGAAAAATAAAAATAAAAAACTTCGCGAGAAACTGAAAACGCAAACTGCGCTTTCTTTAATTGACCGTCTTCAATAATCGATTTCTATCATAGCAATCTCAACAATCCTAGATCCTAAGATGCAAAAATTATATTTTAATCGCCCTTTACCATGTTCAATGCAATCGGCCATATTTATAAATTCATAAGAGAAATTGACAATACGAATACGAATTCATCTACTGATGCATTAACCGAAAGTGACATGGACATTTCTGAAACAGGTGATGACCTATGGTCCTATCACGATGACCTTAAAGTCAGAACAGTAAATACTATGCAACAGTACCAAGATGAAATTCCAACTGATCTCAAACACTACCTGGATCAAACATTGGTTGATCGCAAAGATAATCCAATGTTCTATTGGCTAAAACAATACGGATCAATATATCCCACTCTGAGTAAGATCGCCAAAAATACTTAGCAATCGTTGCTACATCCGTAAGGTCTGAACGACTGTTTTCAAGGGCTGGGAATATTTTTACGGTACACAGAAGCCGCCTTTCGCCTGACCATTTACAACAACTACTGTTCCTCAATTCGTTGTCAACAAAAAACTGGCAATTGAAATAAGATCAATTATTTTGCAAACTTTTTAAATTAATATATTCGAAAATAAAAATTACTACAAAATTTTACGGCTTAATATTTCATTACGTATATTTTTATTATGTATAAATAATTTTTAACGATTTTTAAATAGATTCTTGCAAGATCGGTTTTTTCATCACGATTTTTAGGAGAATCGATTCTCGTCATTCAATTCAGAATCGATTCGAGAATCGATTTTTTTCAGAGAATCGAACATCCCTGGAATGGTGTGGGAATAAAGAGAACTAATCCTTGGGTGGGAATAAATGTCCCGAAAACAGTTAAGGTTGGGTGCAAAACAGTAAAGGTTAGGTGCTACGAACATGGTGCTGACGATCCGACCCGTGACTGTGAGGCGTGAGCATTGTGTACGTCGTGTACGCTCGATAAGGACGTCATTTGTGACGTCATAATGGTCGCGGTTCACACAATGAGCGCTGAAGCACGAATCGGACCGCGCGTAGTACGCTATCGGCTATGTATGCTGTGAGCGCGATTCGGACCACACCCCAGTGATGCCAGATGAAGGAATTTTGCCCCTATCTCGCTGCCCTCACCACGCTGCCCGTGCGAGGCGCGTCAGGAGAAGGCTTGCGCCGCTCGTAACAAATCTCGTCTCGATTGCGCTTTACGTTGTCTCGCCCCACCCACTTCACAACAGCCACTGCGCGGGTTTTTATGAAATGAGTTATGGAAGATTTTTTAATGAATATATATAAATATTATATATATAAATAAATAAATGATTGTCGTGGACCCAGGATCCTGGTCACGTGATCACGGCATGACGGGTGATCACGCGAGCACGAGCGCATGCGCCAGCCCGCGTAGCAACGAACAGAGGACCCAAGCGAAGACGCCGACCGGCGGCAGTGAAGAACGAGGAGCCGAACGGTAGACTGCCGCGCGCGTGATCGCGAGGAGAGACCGGGCTCGGCTGCGTTGATACGACTAGCTTGCAAATTACTGTGTGCACTGAATATCGTCGATTAAACTGTTGAAGTGCGTATTAACTACTGTTGAGTAAACTATTGCTGTGTGCAGCAAGTAACGATTGAATACCGGTCGCTGTGTGCACCGAAGGTTGCGCTAACGAAGCTGAAGTACATTGTATTAAACTGTCGAAATTGCTAGGCTCGGTTAACGTCGTTAAATGTACTGACTGCGATCGACTTGTTCGCCTATTATATTGTTCCTACGAAATACTTACCTGTTCATACTTATCAATAACCTGTAATTAAAATAAATGCGTTCTATTCATGTAACCAATATACCTCTCTCTCTCTTAATCGCGGGCTTGGACTCGCGGGCTACGCCACGAGGCGTCCGTTCGTGCCATTGCAGAGACGTTCGACAAGGTTAGTGGTGTGTTCGTTCACGGTAAACCGGTAACAATATTCGCGGTTACAACAGTTCAGAAGTGGGATTTTACAGTCGCGCAGACGGAGAGAGAGACGCGACATAGGCTCGCGAAATAAAAGCGTAAAAGACAAAGTGTAAAAATTTCACGAAAAGACAAAGTGTAAACATTTTTCACGAAAAGACCAAGTGTATAAATTTTACAAAAGACGAAGTGTATAAATTGATAAAAGACAAGGTGTATAATTTTACAAAAAAACGAAGTGTAAAGACAAAGTGTAAAAATTTCACGAAAAGACAAAGTGTAAAAATTTTCACGAAAGACCAAGTGTATAATTTTACAAAAGACGAAGTGTGTAAATTGATAAAAGACAAAGTGTAAAATTTCACGAAAAGACAAAGTGTAAAATTTCACGAAAAAACAAAGTGTCTAATTTCACAAAAGACGAAGTGTATAAATTGATAAAAGACAAAGTGTAAAGTTCACAAAAGACAAAGTGTATAAAGCATATAAGTTAGAGGTCATCAACACAAAGTGAGTCCTCGTAAGGACAAAGGCAACGGCCAGAGACGGGCGTAAACACGTGCTACGAGTTCGCGCGGCAAGTATAGTTGTGTAAGTGAGAACCATCGACCAACGCACACAATGGCAAACGCCGACGCGTTCGATCGCTTTCAGCGAGAGCTCACGGACAAGTTTCTGACCCCACCTACAGGCAGCCTGTCGGGGGAAGACGACCAGTCATTACTCGAGACTACGAAAATCGCGGTGAATGGATAGAGTCACTCGATTACTACCCGCGGTATGTGCGTAGGCCGATCGACAGCATTAGCAACTGCGAGTGTCGTGACTATGAAAGTGACGCGAGACAACGCGAAAATTCCGCACGAAAACAATTCAACGAAATGTCACTACGCCCGAACGGGAGGGACGAACGCCGCGATCAGTGCGGTGAACGTTACGACCGAGACACGCGTATTCGCGTGACACCAAACGACGACGCGAGAAATCATCGGCAATTAAGCAACTACGAACTCAACGAACCGCGGCGGGAACGTACGGTGTGTGACGTCATCGAGCACGCGCGAAAGACGAACGAGCGTCACATGTCGCGACACGCGCCTCAGTACTTTCACAATGATGTAGACGCTGAACGAGACGCGAGCCGAGAACGTATCGAGCCGCGACGCGTACAATGGCGCGACCACGTAAAACACGACCACAATAGTGACAACGATGATGACAACGTACCTCGACACTTGCGGCACGTGAGAGAAGCTATGCATGGGAACATGGAGCATTACGACCACGTGGCACGGGACGCACCACGACGCGCACGCCACCTACCGCCAAACACCGACGATAGGCTACAATACGAATATAACAATGAGCGACACTCAAGTGGACCGGCACATTACATGTCCTCCGAACTAATCAAGAACATGGAGACGTTCTCGGGAAACGACGATTCGTTATCACCAAGGGAATGGCTGCGAAACATTACCCAAATGGGTCGGATCCAGCGGTGGTCCAAAAATTACCAGCTGGAAATCGCAAAGATGAAACTTACAGGAGCGGCGAGGGGTTGGCTACGTTTCGAATCAGCTGACATCATCACGTCGGACGATTTCGAAAGAAAATTCGGCACAATGTACAACGCGACGGAGACCTATGGCGAACGATGGCGTACAATGACGAAGCGCTACCAGGGCGCGTCAGAGTCTATCCAAGACTATTTTCACGCAAAATTAAGTCTTTGTGCGGGTTTGAACATGACCATTAAAGAAATTAAACCGGAAATGCTGGAAGGCCTGCGGCATCCGCAAGACGGCCTCGGGTTAGCATCGGTCCCACACCAAACCACTGGAGAATTTTACGCGGCTTTGGTTGAATCAGTCAAGTCACGCCAATCTCGAGAAAAACGATACGCACGGGAACAGAACAGTTATGGGCAGCGGAATGGCCGAGAAGGGGGTACACCAGTCACGAGAATCAGCGCACAAAGACCTACCACGACCAACTGGAATGCGGAGCCACGCCAACCACCTAGATTCGACAACGGCGGGGTGAAATACTACAATTGTGGAAAATTTGGGCACCTGTCGCGTGAATGCCCCGAGCCAAGGGCCGAAATGCGTTGTCGGCGATGTAACGCCGTTGGGCATCGAGAAAGAACGTGTAGGGCGGAGGAAAATTACGGGTCACGCGCCGTAAACCAGGTAGAAGCGGAAGTACCAAACGACGTAAGAAAATACGTTAAAACCATCTACGTGAACGATCGGCCCATGAAGGCACTCATCGACACAGGCAGTGCGGTATGCACCATACAGGCGTCACGTGTAATTAGCGAACGACTGACTCATGAGCCTACTAAAACCGAACTGAAAGGATGGGGGGAGAACGCAGCGATTCAGCTCTCACACGGTCAAGCGAAGGCAGACGTCAGCATCGATGGAGTTCTGGTACCTGGCCTACCGTTATGCATAGTGGCGGACGGAGCGCAGCTGTATGAGGTGATCATAGGGAGAACATATACGGAGAGACCATGGGTCAATTATGCAAAAACAAATAGTAAACTTCTATTCACTTCCAGCGAAAATAGCCTCAGGTTCCAGGCAGAAGAAATGGATCGAACCCTGACGACGACACAAGTAAATAACGCACAGGTGAGAGTGGAAGCACAGGCCATAAATTGTATGGAGGTAACATACAACGGCAAGGTCGCAGCCATCCCACTCGCCAACTATGGACAACACTCAAGGACGATCCAACCCGCACACTATGCACCTCGTGGAACCATCGAAGACTTACGGACGGCCCCTAAGCGAGTGCTAGGCACAGAAATCGAAAAACAACAACTAACTGTTGGGGAAGGACAGGACGACGAAGTGAAAGAAGAATTGACGAAATTGTTAAACGACTACAGAGACTGCGTTGCGCTCTCACTGGAAGATCTAGGTAAAGCCACGTGCACAAAAATGGAAATCACCGAAGTTGCAGGCAGTAAGCCAGTGCAAACCAAACCTTACCGAGCGACACCACACGAGCGGGGGGAAATACGGAAGATATTAGAAGGATGGAGACGGGCGGGTATTGTGGAACCCACCGACTCACCGTACGCCAGCCCCGTACTACTGGTCAGAAAAAAGAACGGAGAATCACGACTCGTAGTGGACTTTCGAAAATTAAACCTGCAGACCGAAAGAGTACATTTTCCACTGCAAAACGTCGACGATCATCTGGCTCAACTGCGCGGTGCTACCGTTTTTACACTTCTCGACCTCGCACATGGGTACCTCCGAATACCATTGTCAGACAAGGCGCGGCCGAAGACAGCAATCATCACACCAGACGAGACCGTGCAATTTACGCGAATGATCTTCGGGCTAATGAATGGACCCGCCTACTTTTCCAAGCTCATGTACAACGCGTTGGGGCCGTTAAGAGACAAGGTTGTATTATTCTATTTAGACGATATTCTTATACCGGCAAGGAGTTGGGGGGAGATGAAACCAAAAATCATACTGGTATTGGACGCATTAAGAAGGGCTGGCTTGACGCTAAATTTGAAGAAATGCCGGTTCCTATGTTCACAAGTCAGCTATCTAGGCTTCGAGATTAGCCACGAAGGGGTACGACCAGGCGAAGCAAAATCCCGGACGATCACAGAATATCCCACACCAACGACCTTAACGGAGGTAAGACGGTTCTTGGGTATGGCAGGTTTCCTTCGCAGATTCATTATCAAATTTGCCCACCGAGCATCGCCATTGTGCGAGCTATTAAAGTCAGAAGGCCACTTCAAGTGGGGTGCAGAAGAGCAACGCGCCTTCTTGGACCTGAAGACATCGTTAACCCAACAGCCGGTGCTCCAAACGTTCGACCCGGAAAAAGACACAGAAGTCCATACGGACGCAAGTGCGAGCGGAATGGGCGCAATGCTATTACAACGCAATACGAAGGGCTTGTGGCAGCTCGTCTACGCGATCAGCCGGAGAACTAGCAACGTCGAGAAGCACTACCACAGCAGCAAGCTAGAATTGCTCGCTATGGTATGAGCAGTAACCAGGCTGCGACCAATGATCGCAAACATAAAATTCACCATAGTTAGAGATTGCCAGGCATTACTCTACATCTGCAAACAACGTACGCAAAACCCGCAGATGATCCGTTGGACCAACACCCTCAGCGAATACGCCTTCAATATCGTGCACAAGGCCGGCACGAAGATGGCACACGTCGATGCACTCAGCAGGGCGCCATTAGCGGAACCACAGGAAGCTACAGCGGGCCAAGAAATCGAACCAATATGGCACATCACGAGTCTAATGGACGAAGTAGCCGCTTATCAAGCTACAGACGAAGGTCTACAAAAAAAGAAGGAAATCCTCAAATCAACAGCCGAGCAACGGAACGGGAACGACCGTAGTGAGGTCGAAAACTACGAACTATTAAACGACATCGTTTATAAGCGTCAGGGCAACCAGTTGTTGTTCGTGGCACCCAAGGCCATGCGAAAATCGTTGGCCACCCGTTACCATGACCTCCAGGGACATCCGGGGGTAAGCCGAACTTACGCCAAACTAACCAAGCATATGTTTTTCCCAGGAGCCAAGCGATATCTAAGGACACATATCGCGGCGTGTTTCGCCTGCGCGATGACCAAAGCTAAAACAGGAAAACCCAGTGGGATTTTACATCCCATTCCGCCCGGAGAGAGACCCTTCCATGTAATACACTTAGATCACGTAGGTCCGTTCGTGACATCGACGCGTGGACGGAAGTACATCCTGGCAGCGGTGGACAACTTGACGAAATACGTGCATCTGTACGCAGTAACGGACACGGGCACAACGCCGGTATTGGCCGCATTGCGGAAAATCGTCAGTGAATACGGACCCCCCAAACGAATAATTACAGATCGCGGAACGGGATTCACAAGCAACGCGTTCGAACAGTGGTGTGAAGACCAAGGAATACATCATACGCTCAACTCGCCTCGACACCCACAAGCAAACGGGCAGGTTGAGAGGATCAACGGGATATTAGTGCCCATGTTAACAAGATCACTGGGCGAGGAAGACGGACGCAGATGGGACCAACACCTCGAGTTGGTACAGCGTCATTTAAATGAAGCTATAAACACAACGACAAGGGAGTCCGCGTTTGAAGCACTCTTCGGGTACGAGCCAGATCGTACACCCGGGGCGGAACGCATCCTCACAGAAGGTCTTAACGACTATGAGAACCCCGCAGATGTGCAACAGCGTATAAAGGTCAGGATCGCCGAACGGCAACAAGCCTGGATGAAGTACCACCAGTTACACCATGTACCAGGAAAAAAATACCATACAGGAGACATTGTGTTCATGTCGACAGTCCCACAGGCGACGGGCGAGAGTACAAAACTAGCATACAAATGGAGAGGTCCGATGGCGGTCGTACGGCAACACGGCGCGGACACATATCTGGTGACGGACCTGCGCCACCGCACTGGCAAAAAGTACGCCACTACGGCGCATACGTCCCAGCTAAAATACTGGAAACCGCAGGAGCAAATCGAGGACGAGGGGACCACCAGCGAAGACGACGAATCCAAGACTCACGAGGTCAAAGACAACAACGAAGAGCAAGCCAACAATAATACCAGCGATCTGGAAGACGAACACGATCGACCCCCTGGGCGACCTCGATACAAACACAACCAACCAACCAGAAGGCACCGACACTGGTCAGCAACCACGGACCCCCAGGAATCGACGGTCGCCGTCGCATTTGCAGGATTACGTAATGGTCCTCGAGGACGAGGACGGCGCAAGGATGGCCGATGTCGTGGACCCAGGATCCTGGTCACGTGATCACGGCATGACGGGTGATCACGCGAGCACGAGCGCATGCGCCAGCCCGCGTAGCAACGAACAGAGGACCCAAGCGAAGACGCCGACCGGCGGCAGTGAAGAACGAGGAGCCGAACGGTAGACTGCCGCGCGTGTGATCGCGAGGAGAGACCGGGCTCGGCTGCGTTGATACGACTAGCTTGCAAATTACTGTGTGCACTGAATATCGTCGATTAAACTGTTGAAGTGCGTATTAACTACTGTTGAGTAAACTATTGCTGTGTGCAGCAAGTAACGATTGAATACCGGTCGCTGTGTGCACCGAAGGTTGCGCTAACGAAGCTGAAGTACATTGTATTAAACTGTCGAAATTGCTAGGCTCGGTTAACGTCGTTAAATGTACTGACTGCGATCGACTTGTTCGCCTATTATATTGTTCCTACGAAATACTTACCTGTTCATACTTATCAATAACCTGTAATTAAAATAAATGCGTTCTATTCATGTACCCAATATACCTCTCTCTCTCTTAATCGCGGGCTTGGACTCGCGGGCTACGCCACGAGGCGTCCGTTCGTGCCATTGCAGAGACGTTCGACAAGGTTAGTGGTGTGTTCGTTCACGGTAAGCCGGTAACAATATTCGCGGTTACAACATGATAAAAGTAAAGAAATATATAAAACGGTTACTAATTTTGCAGCCGTCAGCAAATGAATAGTGCATTACAATATCCAACACCAAATTGTAGTCCTTTACACGAAAGGTTCATTACAATTTATTGAATAAAAAGGAATTGTAATGCTCTACTCACGTCCCAGGTCTGCGTAGTGTGTGACGTCACACGCTGCCTGACTGTTGATTGGTCGGTGCGCCGGCTGCGCGCGCAGTGGGCGCTAAAACAGACCCAGTGGAGAGGGTACCCAGAAGGGAACAAAATTCCTTCATCTGGCATCACTGCCGCACCCCCTGACGCGCCTAGCGCGGGCAACGTGGTGGGGCCGGTGGGGGCAGTGAGAGAATACCCCTACCTTGCCGGCTGGCATCACTGAGGTTATCTGATATCAATGCGATAGGTCGCTACTTTACGTTATTCGACGATTTTCCTGCATTAATTATAAATTTTATTAGCACCAATATGCCTTTGCGAAGCGAGGACATTCTCAAAGGATTTCAAGTGTATCCTTGGCATTGAACTTACAACAGTCTGGCTTTCATAACTTGTCGTCGTAGATATGACGTTGACACTACCTTGACTTTCTGTGGTTATGTTTGTTAGATCGTGGCTACAATCTTTATTCTTTAATCAATTTTTTCCGTGTATGACGATTATTTACGTTTTTACTTCATACATATTTCGCTCTAGCAATTCATGTTTAATTGAAATTGCTTTATTTTGTGTCTATTAATAATTGCATACATTCTGACATTTTGATTATTGTAGTTAATAGCAACAAAAAAAGCGTTAGAAGCGAAACTGGAATGAAAACTTTCATTTCTTGTCTGTAGTGCCTCTTCAACAAACTGGATCCGCTAACATCAAAGAACAATTAAACAACGATGCGTTGTTAGATGACCCCTCCTTAAAACATGTAACAATTAAAAATTATTGTTGAACTCTACGATTTATTGTTCTTATCATTAACATTGTTATTAATAGAATTAAATAAACAGAATTTCATTAATTTTTTCATTTAAGTTTAAATTCTTTTAAAAAGCATCATTTTTCTCAACTTAACACTTCAGTAATTGGATGAATCTAAGGGATGCAGACAGTGGGAAAATTCTCTGGCAGGGCAATGAAGACTTGTAAGAAAGTTTTGGTTGTGAACTATTTAAAAAAAAAAATATATTTCTCATAAATTTTTCAGGTCTGTCCCAGAAATTGAGCATGAGGCAAGGGTGCCAAAAAAGATACTGAGATGCAGAGCAGTCTCACGTGAAATCAATTTCAGTTCAGTCGAACCGCTCGAAAGATTTCGATTAGAGCAGAAAGTTCTCTTTAAGGGACGTTGCCTAGAAGAGTGGTTTTTCGATTTTGGTTTTGTCATACCGCAAAGCACCAATACCTGGCAGAGTCTAATTGAAGCTGCACCTGAAAGTCAAATGATGCCTGCCAACATACTCAAGTGAGATCTTAAAACATGTATATTGTTCAAATGAAAATAAGTTATTTTTACAATATCATTTTATTTCTTTACATATCTGAGTTTCAACGATTGTAAAATGACGCCTATCTGATTGAATTTTATTTCTCACTTCGGTCTAACTCAATTATACAGTGGAAATGTAGTGATCGAGACGAAATTCTTCGATGATGATCTTCTTGTCTCGACAAGTCGGGTTCGATTATACTATATATAACAGACTGTGAAAGCAGCATCAGGGACCAATTCTGCATCGAACAACACTTCAGGGAATCAGTAATTTCCTTTGGCACACGAAAAAAGCAGTGAAGAAAACAATAAACATTCCAGTGTGGTGTGTCGAGTACATGTTTTTATCTAAGTTTCACGAACAACATTGTATTTATGTGCGGTTGTAGGCAATTGCTTTTTACGAAGAACACATTTTTAAAAATTATTTGGCGATGTTTATTCAGAATTGCGATGATTTAATTTAAAAAGTTATTATTTCGCAATGTCCGCTATTAGGATATTAAACTAGTCAATGATGAAGTACGAACCCTTCTAGCCTTTGTTCCTGTAAATAATTTGTGAGAACCTAGCTACAATGTTTATGAATTGCATTTTAAATGTTTTGTTTAGTGATAGAAAACTCCATAAATTTATCATATTTTATAACTATTAAGAAGTAGAGAATAAACAAAATGATATAGTACCTGTGCATTATTGATCGAAATTATACATTATTGAGACTCATTAGAATTTCCTAAATAGTCACTGTTGAAGAATAATTAACTTCCAATGCTGTTATCGGGTTCATTCTTTATTATTAATGGCGATACAAGAATACTACCAAGCACAACTGAAAAACTTTTGTGGTTCGTCACTGTTCCCATGTCAATTCAATATCTAATTGATATCAACACCTAAAAAAACTGTTAAACATAGTACAAAAACTATTGAAAACCATTAGTTTCCATGGTGTTTATGTAAAATAGTCAATTGTGTTACAAAGGTAATAATCATCAGTGTTAAAGAACAAATGTGGGTTATTAGTGGTAATCTAAAATTACTAATGACTGATCTGGAAATCGATTGTTTATCCTATTAAAAACATGTTAAAAAACATTGTTGAATACCTTAGTGGACTGACACAGTCTTGAAACAACTCTCAAGTAACGGTCGCTTTTCCCTGAAAACAAACCTACAATCTACAGTTAAGAAACTAAACAAGCCTGCAAAGTGGAACCTTGCAAATTGCTTACTCATTATTTTGCACTTTTTGCAAAGCAACGTACATGAGCCAGTATGATGTTCAATTTTTGCTTTTTTGCTGTAAGACCACTTTATTGGTAATTGTTTCACTTTTTTTACTTTTTAACATGCTTATTTGAATTTATTTTACAGAAACAGCTATCTTCGCAGTTTATGGTAACTACTGCATCAGCGAAAAACGGATTTTTGTTTGACATGAAATTTTATTATTCTATAGGGTATTAAACGCAATGAGGATAAATTACTCAAATATTGGTTTTCAAAGTTGGCCAGTTTTACATCAGACTGCATAAGCGGCAGGTGGAAAATCGTAATTCACGAGATTTTATAATTATATTAAATTTATCAGTATATTAAAAAAAGATGGAGATTTGGAAAACAAAATGTCTTATGAAATGAATCATGACGAAGTAAAAAAAAAACGTTAGCTTTCTATTACATTAAAACGATATTCAATATTAAAACCAATTATATGTAGCTACAAGCAAGGAAGATATACCGGGTGTCCCTTTTTAATCTTACACTTGATTTATCTCGAAAAATACTGCTCCAATCATATATTGAGTATAGTAAAACTTTAAGGGTTCAAAGGAGCCGTTAAGAAAGAAAAAAAAATTGTCCAAAATGGAAAATGGCGGCGTTAAGATGACCGACATGTTTTTTAAAAACTTTTTTCCCAAAAAATTTGTCGGGTCAAACTAACTTCTGTAGGAACATTTTTTTGAGTCTATAATTTTTAGGTTACAACACCAACTTTTGTAGGAACATTTTTTTGCCCTTAATGTTTAGTTTAGAATGCCATTTTTTACAATTTTAGCGCTATCCAGGATGTGCTACGAAGAGGTAAAGCCTTTATCATCCCAAGTGTAAGTGCAAGCATGTGTGTGTATGCATGCGTGTGGAACACTCACAAGGATTGGGTCTCAGCGGCTCGTCACCAGTGATGCCAGAAGCGGGATTTTTGTTCCCGTTTGGGTACCCTCTCCACTGGGTCTGCTTTAGCGCCAACTGCGCGCGCACCCGGCGCACCGACCAATCAACAGTCAGGCAGCGTGTGACGTCACACACTACGCAGACCTGGGACGTGAGTAGAGCATTACAATTACTTTTTATTCAATAAATTGTAATGAACCTTTCGTGTAAAGGACTACAATTTGGTGTTGGATATTGTAATGCACTATTCATTTGCTGACAGCTGCAAAATTAGTGAGCGTTTTATATATTTCTTCACTTTCATCATTTATTTATTTATATATATAATATTTATATATATTCATTAAGAAATCTTCCATAACTCATTTCATAAAAGACCGCGCAGTGGCTGTTGTGAAGTGGGTGGGGCGAGACAACGTAAAGCGCAATCGAGACGAGATTTGTTACGAGCGGCGCAAGCCTTCCCCTGACGCGCTTAGCACGGGCAGCGTGGCGAGGGCAGCGAGATAGGGGCAAAAATCCCGCTTCTGGCATCACTGCTCGTCACTTCCATTTTTTACTTTAAATCTTCCTTGTTTGTGTTTTTGTGTTTTCGTGTGTGTGTGTGAGCGTGAGCGTGAGCGTGAGCGTGTGGAACACTTCAAGGATTAGGTCTCTGCGGCTCGTTACTTCCGCAGTATTTCTAGACTCCAAACCCTCCGTGCGAGTGTACTCTGAACCCTTCCTAAAGGTGATCAAATATTCCATCATTCGTGTTTAAACATCCTAACTCTCCTCTCAAAACCATCAACTGTTCGTAAGAGCCTCTGTTATCGACACGACTCAGCCTTGCTTCCTTTCCTCATGGAAGCTATTTGTTTCGCTCCACGCAACTCTGCGTATCACTTGTGAGCTATGCAAATACCCTGCAGCTGGCTGTGTTATTGTGCGTTGCGTGGATTTCCTGAGGCAGTAGGTAGGAGAATGAAATGAAGTATTGGTACACGTCAGAATTAATATGCAAGAAATAACGATCCGTATATATATTTGTCGTGAATGGGCTTTACGATACTAATTGCTACGTATGTCAGGCATTGAGCGGGAAACTCGGGAATAATATTCGTCGTCCACGTGTCGATCGATACTTGCGGTGTGATAAAGAGTGTAGTCGGGTTTATCAAGAAATAACAATATTAGCATTCATTTGGATATACATAGCAAAGGATAATTGTACTTATAGGTAACTTTAGATACTTTAACGTTGCACGTCGTTATACAAATTGCCGGTATACGTTTGGCCGTACGTCGCGTTCCGTGGTGCTAACAATGGCCGCTGTGCCACTGCGTTGCTTTCTCTCTGTCTCGAATTTCGTTTCTCGTCAGTTACGTCTCAACGTCACGTATGTTGGTTGTTCACTGCTTCCTCGGTTGCCGTGCTGGTCCTGCTTGCCTCGCGTCTTGCGGGCTCGCGCAAGCGCCCTGCATTCGAGCCTTCTCGGGACTTGTCGTGACAATTCAGAGACTAGTATTTCGTGCCCGAATTGTCGTGGTTCACGACACATTGAAATATACTGATGCTTTTAACAAATGAATAACGACTCGCGTTACAATGGGCACGAGGCACGCCGTTGCCGCGTACCCGTAATGGCCGACGTCGTTTGTTCGTACTACACACACTATGATGAAGCACATACTGCTCGTTACGATAACTGTATTTCACTGGTCTCCCCGGCGTCTCTCCAACCACCCGTTGCCCGGCGCCAGGGACTTATGCGCAGAGAAGCCGACTCTGTTCGCGTGTAGTCGGCTTACTCCGGAGCGTCTGTGCGCGACTCCGGCTGCGCATGGGCCCCTGCCGTTAACATTCGGCCATTCTAGATTATCTCGTTCCCGAGGATGTAGTCGCGTAGCTTCGTGGTTTGTTGCCGATGGCACGGGAGTCGCCCCTGAGGAGGCGGCTCCGGTGTTGGAGGCAGTGTCGTGGTCTCTGCTGTTCGTGCAAATGCTTGCTCTATTTCGTCGGCGAGGCTGGAATCTTCCTCGTCATCTGAAGGTGGTTCGTCCTCATCTGATTCGACATGGGACCTCCATGGCCTGAGTTGGCTTACGTGCGCCGTTGTGGCGTAGCACTGCTTGCTCACCGCGAGCGTAAGTCCGACGCTTGATAAGTATCCGGCTTTACCTCGCGTATTACTGTTATATACACGATATCGCCTGGACGGTATGTTAGTGACTAGGCGGGTTTTGTCATAGCTGATCTTCCAGCCTTGCTGCTGTTTCTTGATTTCCCGTCTGGCTTCCTCTTGCAGATCGCTTGGTGCCATGTATTTGTTTGATGCGTCAGTTAGTGGACGTGTTCCTCCCTCGCCCCTTCGTGCGTCATACCCGTATAAAAGTTTAAAAGATACTTCTTTGGTCGTGGCGCTCCACGCTTCATTGAGGTTCCGTTCGACCAAGTGTAGGTCGCGGTCCCACGTATGTTTCTCATGGTCGCGCAAATTTTATTGCAGCATTGGTACGAGTGTTGCATTTATACTCTCTGCTTGCCCATTCGCTTGGTGATGTCGTGGCGAGTTTAGCGTCTGATGTATACCATGTCTCTCGCACCAATCGACAAACACTTTCAACGTGAAGCAGGTGCCCCTGTCTGTCACTATCACTCGCGATGCACCGTACATATTTACAAGTCTTTCGACTGCTTTTAAAACGGGTTCAGTTTAGGTGTTGTTCACAGCGTATAGGTGAACGAATTTGGTGAGGCTGTCCACGGCCACTAACACATATTTTCATCTTTACTTGGTGGTAATGAATGGGCCCACATGGTCCAGATGTACTACAGCGAAGGGGCGTTCTCCTGACGGAATCGGGTGCAGGTTTCCTGCCTGTCTTCCCACTTTTGCTTTCGTGAGGATACATGGTAAGCAACTTTGTATGTGATGCCTCACATGTCGCCGCATGCCCGGAAAATAGTACTCACGGGACATGTGCTCGCAAGTCCGGTTTATCCCCGGATGCCCCTGTAGGTCGTGATGACGCACTGTTAGCGACTTTCGCACCGCAGCGGGTGCTGCGAACAGCAACCATCCGTCGTGTTCCTTGTATAGTACATCCTTGTGCAGGTAATAGTCTTGTGTTTTGCTACTGTCGCTTGGTGTTCGCGCCGACTTTTCCGTCTTAAGCAGTTGTATTTTATGTTTTAATTTGTCATCCGTAGATTGAAATATGACAACTTCGTCCTCTACCGTGTCGATCTGGTGTATCGTCCATTCCTTTCCCCCTTCGTTACGTTCTTCGGAATCTGCCGTCGGCGCTCTGCTCAGTGCATCCACGTGCTGCGTTTTGTTGCCGATGTCGAATATATACTTGCTAAGTAGGTCGATCCATCTGATGAGCTGAGGATTTAGTGTGCGTCTGGTGCATTCGTGCATTAACGCCTGACAATCCGTGATTTTCTGATAGTTGATGTTGGCCAGCTGTGGACTTATTCGCGTAACTGCCCAGAAGACGGCAAGCAATTCAAGTTTTCACGAGTGGTCATTTTTTCTGATGGCACTTGTCCATCGGTAAAATGCATACACCACGCGGCACTTACTATCATCGTCTTTTTGAAAGAGAATCGCTTCATTTGTGCCCAGTCTCTCGCTGGTATTAATATGTAGTCGAGGTAATCTATCGCGACTTCGTCGCGTAATGGTCCCAGCGTCTTCTGTATCATTTTGCTTAAGAACTTATACGCAGTTATGAGGGAAAAAAAAGACGGTTTTTCAAGAATTTATCCTGAAGAGACTTTTGAATTTATTAATTTGAAAATTTTTGTGGTTATAAAAGCATCCTTCAAGAACGTAAACAAATTTTTTATTTATAAAAATGTTGATTATAGAGGGCGCTGCAGGCGATTTCCGGAACCTCCTCTAAAAAAAGACGATTTACGGTGATCATCGTAACTCAAGATTGGATTATCTGAAATCAAAAAACCAAACAAATTTCGTTAATATATTATCAGGGGTACAAATTGAAAATGCGGGTTTGATAACAGATGGCGTTACTAACGCTATACGCATCAGGCAGTACTGTGACTATGTTCATGTCAAAGCTACGTCTTATAGCTTTAATTTTCAGTATGTGTCAATTTGTCGCAGTGTCAAATTCATAGTTTTTTTGAGCTCTCAATATGTCGAGTTTCGTGCCAACAAAACAGCATTTGCGGGAAGTTTTAATTTACTTCTTTAATTTGAAGAAAAGTGCTGCTGAAGCACATCGATTGGTCTCCGAGGCTTATCCGAGTCATGTTCCATCGGTTTCAACGTGCGAGAGATGGTTTGTGCGGTTTAGAAGTGGTGATTTTGACGTTGAGGACAAAGAGCGGCCGGGCCAAGTGAAAAAGTTTGAGAATGCTGAATTGGAGGCAATACTCAATGAAGACTCGTGTCAAACTCAACAAGAGCTCGCAGATTCATTGGGAGTGACACAACAAGCCATTTCCCATCGTATAAAAGCCCTCGGAATGATCCAAAAGCAAGGACATTGGGTGCCGTATGAGCTGAAGCCGAGAGACGTCGAGCGCCGTTTTTTTGCATGCGAACTGCTGCTCGAACGGCAAAAACGGAAGGGTTTTTTGCATCGCATTGTCACTGGTGATGAAAAGTGGATCCATTACGATAACCCGAAGCGCAAAAAATCATATGGTTACCCCGGCCATGCATCATCATCGACGGCCAAACCAAATATTCACGGCGCCAAGCTCATGCTCTGTATTTGGTGGGACCAGCTGGGTGTGGTGTATTATGAGCTATTGAAATCGAACGAAACCATCACAGGAGCACTATACCGAACTCAATTGATGCGTTTGAGCCGCGCACTCAAAGAAAAACGGCCACAATACGAGCAAAGACACGACAAAGTAATTTTGCAACATGACAACGCTCGGCCACATGTTGCAGCGCCGGTCAAAACATACCTACAAACGCTGAAATGGGAAGTCTTACCCCACCCGCCGTATAGCCCAGATATTGCTCCTTCCGATTACCACCTTTTCCGATCGATGACACATGGCCTAGCTGACCAGCGCTTCCATTCTTACGAAGAAGCCCAAAAATGGGTCGATGACTGGATAGCAGCCAAGCCGGCCGAATTTTTTCGCGACGGTATCCGTAAATTGCCAGAAAGATGGGAAAAAGTTGTGGCTAGCGATGGACAATACTTTGAATAATTCATTTGTTACCATTTTTTCAGAATAAACGTTCAAAAATAGAAAAAAATCCCGCATTTTCAATTTGTACTCCTGATAGATTATCTAGTAATTAATCGTTCGGCTAATCAAAATATTGAATTTTCACAAAATGGCGGCTTCTCAAAAAAATGTTTTCGATTTTTTATGTAAAATTTTGCCTTAAATTGTTTATAAAATGGAAAATAAGTATCGGATTGACAAAAGGAACGATTAATTACTAGAAAATGTATAAGAGAAGATTGTGTTAAAATTTTAAACCGATCGAACAAGCCGTTTTTGAGATATCGTGATCACCGACTTGAAAAATGCTGTTTTGAGAAAAACGCGTTTAAAGATTCAAAACCGATTCACACATAAAAAAAAATTTTTTTTTTCAACTTACATGGTGTCGTTTATTCCAGGGCCATATAATAAACCCTCCATTCCTTCAGCAGCCTCCAGCAATTCAATTTGGTGCTGTCTTCGAGCCATCCTTCCCTCTCGTGTCGCTTCGTGCGTTCTGCGCTCGGATAGCGTAACGCGCTCTTCGTCCTCCTTTTGTACATATGCATGCGCATTGGGCCCCAAAGACAGTCCCATTGCATTCATATGGTACAAAAGTGAAATAGAACCTTCATTAAACATACCGGCGGCGATATTTGCGGCCATTTCAACAATTTTTGAGCCACTCAGAATGATTTTCGGCGTAATTTTTCAGATGATTTGGTTGTAACTCTCGTTATTATTTTGTGTAAAGCCGCCTACACATCGTTCCAATAATGTCTCGCTGCTGAGGTCTTCGTAAATTGGACGCACAGCTTCAGCAACATCCGTGGGTAATGGCTGGTAATCGTGCTCAAATTCGGTCAGTTTGTCTGCTGCTGCTGCTCGCTGCCAAGAACACCATGGCTTTCGTCCGTCTCAGCTTTGCTCGGATTAAAAACGTTTTTCCGTTTTCGATTTCTTGATTTGTGCGCGCTTGTAACAGAACGCCGTTCTCTACTTACTTTCATATTAAATTATTATACTATAATTCACAATTATCTTAGAAATCCGAACAAAATATTGCAGAAAATACGGAAACGAACGCACTTCTTCACTGCTTGCCTCGGCTGTATATACTGAATAAACGTCTAGAAACCGTTGAATTTTGCTCTCAGGTACAAGGAAAACACTACTACACTCTCACACAATGTATAAGAATACAATACACAGGTATATAAAAGGAGCAACGGTCCAGGTAAACGGCTGCCCCTTGAGCCTCTGTCCCACCTACTTTCAAACGCGCCGAGGCGTCTCTACATATAGAAGTATAACTCCGAAAGTATTGCTCGGATCGACTTGAAATTTTGTGTGTATACTTTTGAATATATGTACATTACAAAAATGCAATAATAAAAAAATCGATTCTTTGAAAATCATAACTGCGTATAACCCCTTAACTACGCTGGGCCATTCGTTAGCCCGAAGATCATCCTTGTGAATTCTACGGTTTCATCGGGTGCGATGATCGCTGTTTTTTGTCTCGGGTTCTCCAATAATGAAATTTGAAGGTAACCGTGTGCCATATCTAATATTGTGAACCGTGTGTTCCGTTCTTGATACATGTGGTCCTCAACGTTAGGTAAGAGAAAATGAACCCTCTCCGTTTGGAAGTTCATTCTCCGGAAATCAACGGCTAGTCTCAATAACCCGTTTTTGTCTAAAAATTTTTTTCTTCGATTGGTTTCCCGTATTTCCTCTTACAATTTGATACAATTTTACAGTTTGATGTTATATAATAAAACAATAAAATTTTTCATTTTTTCATTTGTTAACGATGAAGTTTTTTCTTTTGCTTCTTATCGTCTTTCGTGCCGAGCGAGTCGTTCTCGGTGGGGGGACGGGTGCATACTCTGGCCAGGTCGGATCGCAGTTGCTCCTCTGGCTGTGTCGTCCGAGCGACTCGAGGTTGATGTTTACCTCGGCTGCTGCCGGGGTCGTTGCCTCGCTTGTCCTTGTTGGTATTCGGTTTCGCTGATACCTATAACATTTAAACAGAACATAGCCAACCAAGGCTATTGGTGCTACTGCACCCAGTGAGTAGAAACTCAGATTATGGATGTGTTGCATCCCGTCTCCGTCTGTATTGAAGTTGTCCACGATTTGGTCGGCTCGAGCTCCGAGTTTTCGAAGCTCTTCTGGGTCTCGCAGCACGCTCTGTAATGGAATTGTCCTCTCGGTCTGCGTAGGGGGTGCCTGAACTTCAATTTCCGTTAATTTTAAATTGAACGACGGGAGGTAGTTTTTTCGGATGATCTGCGATGTTCGCCCGATGGTTTTGATGCTGAAATCTCGGGCGGTTACTATACATACGCCTACCAAAGCCAGTATTCCCGTATTATTTAACATTTTAAGCCGAGTGGGATTTTTCCTACAATTTTTCTAGGGTTGGCGCGACGTATAGCCATCACCCTTGCTGTTGCATTAGGACGATGAGGGGATGGGTTAGTCGGATAACCCTTTTCGCGCATTTCTCGCCGTTATCTGTGTCCATTTTCGCTGTAGGCCTTTCTGTGCTCTATTCAGCGTTGGGACTAGATTGTCTACGCGTGCCTTCTTCCTCACTCTGAGGCTTATGAACATGTGTATATCAACCGAATAGAGTGTGCACGTTATTCTTTTTACACTCTACGCTGAACACTATCCTGTGTCAGTATTAATATGCTATACATTTTTCGTGGTGCTTTTCTGGCACGGTCACAGTATTCCGTCCCCTCCGGATTGCGTAATGAAATTGCAATTTCTTTTCAATTGTTTCATTCAATATATTTTTCTGATATGTATACGCTCTTTTTCCCGTTGATAAAATTAGGTCTCCTAAGACCTCTTCTACTTTGTTGGAGCTCCCTACCCTGCGTCATGAGGGGCTCCTTCCCACATTTATTTTCTAGCTAATATTTAGTTTTAACTAGCTATAAGTATTCGAATTCCTCAATTGCTGAGCTATTAGTGCTCGATAAAGAGCTTCAGGCGGTTTGCGTGCACCGCCTGGATTTTACGTCCCTTCCGGACCACGTAGTTAACGGGGGGCCTCTTCTCTACTATTTCGTGAGGACCCGTCCACTTCGGGGTCAGCTTGGCTGACCGCCCCCTTCGCACCGTCTCGTCACGGAGGAGTACGCGTTCGCCGACGCGGTACTCCTGCACCTGTGCGCCATGGTCGTATGTAGTCTTCGATCGTCTTTACGCGCCTTCCTGGTTGTCTCGTGCTACAGTCCATGTGGCGCGTAATCGCTCGCGTAACTCGTGGACGTAGTCATCGTAGGCATAAGTGCTGCGTGGTTCTTGTTTCACGGCGGTCGGCAATTCGGCCTCGCGTCCGTACACCAACACGTGGGGCGAAAGTCCGGTCCACGTATGTGGAGTAGTGTTGTACGTGAACATCGCATACGGCAGCCACTCGTCCCAATTTCCTTGATCCTCATCTATGAAATTTTTTAGGTACTCAGCGAGGGTGCGATGCGATCTTTCTAATGCGCCATTTGATTCCGGATGGTAGGCTATCGTTTGTATTGTCTTGATTCGCAGCAGACGACACATTTCCTTGAAGGTCGAGCTGAGGAAGTTCGTACCCTGATCTGATAATATTATTTCCGGTGTTCCGTGTCGGCAGATCAATTTTTCAACGAGCGCCTTTGCTACTGTCGAGGCCTCTTGGTTTGGCAGTGGGATCGCTGCGCCGTATATATTTTTTCCTGGAGACGCTTTCCGGTAGCGGTCCGACGATGTCGACCGCGACTTTTTCAAATGACCTTGATTAGGTGTCCGTTACTACCATCGGCACTCGTTCCTTTTTCCTGATTTTATTCTTTTGGCAGGATTCACAGGACGATATATAATTTTCTAAATCTCTTCTCAGGCCGGGCCAGTCGTATTTGGTCCGAATCCGATGTAACGTACGCCGTATACCCTGATGCCCTCCTATGGGGGTGTCGTGGTATTCTCTAATTATTTTCTGGCGGTCATCGGCAGAAGGACTGGCTACGCCACTGCGGCAGTCGCTATACTTTTTTATAACGCTGTTTTCGTCCGTGCTGCTGGAAGTTCGTGGGCTACGGGCCCCGCCGTGCCTCGCTTCCTCAGCAGGCCTTTGCGGTGCTCTGTCCGCAGTTTCGTCGCTCGGTGTGCCCACCGTTAGCTCCGCCGTTGGGTCGCTCTCTGTCTCGAGCGGCCTTGCTACGTTTGCTTTTCGCGGCCTTCCGCGCTTCGCGGGTCCGCCATGCTGTGTTGGGCCCGCTCCGTCCTTGTCAGCGGTGCTTGCAGTCTTACCAGTGGCTTGCGTATGTAGCTTGCGTTGGTCAGGCTTCCGTTGGCGCTGCGCAAACCGTTTGGCCTTCTTCCCCGTGCTCTCTGAGCTAACGCGCAGTGCCTTGACCTGGCGGCTACGTACGGTCTTCGCTATCTCCGACGGCTCGCATGTCACCGTCGGCTGTTGCACTTCCCCGTCGCATTAAGAAACTTCTAAACTCATTCTTTTGATTCTTGACGGTGTGACACGGGGTCTCTCTATGATGCCTCGGCCGATCCCGCTCCTTGTAGGTAGTCTGACAAATTTATTTTCCTTAGCGGCATCCATGTTAGAGCCGTTTCCGGAAGGAAGATTTGCACGTGGCGGCAGTTCTACTGCGTGGTGACGAATATATCCTCGTCGCGCCGTCCCGTAGCGGCATGCAGTGCCCATACAACTTAAGCATCTCGCCATGCAGTATGTCCGCTTGTTGCTGCTTGATAAAGTCCATGCCAAGGAATCCGTTGACCTTCAACGGCACATTGTTCGGAACGATGTAGAACCAATGCTCTACATTTAAAGCCGGTGTCTCGAGTACAATTTTAGCTATCCCGAGGGGGGTGAATTTTTCGCCCGCTACCCCCTGCAGTTCTACAGTGCAGTCGCTCACCATGGTCTCTGGTTTGAGACAGCCTTCCTTGATTATGCTGCATTGCGCTCCGGTGTCCGCTTTGAGAGTGTGTACCCCGGTCGTGGCCAACGGTGCATCGATATCGAAGTCGCGGGCGGTGGCACTCGACGCCGGCAGCGTTACTTGTAGAAGCTGCAGCGTTGTTTTCTTGTGCTTGCACGCAGGTCTCTGC
Organism: Cylloceria caligata; assembly: GCA_963942595.1. Taxonomy (NCBI): domain Eukaryota; kingdom Metazoa; phylum Arthropoda; class Insecta; order Hymenoptera; family Ichneumonidae; genus Cylloceria; species Cylloceria caligata. Next base: position 32,282,742 of record OZ012705.1, on the reverse strand, counting down.
TGGACAGTCAGCGTATTCAATCTTCGTGCGCCCAGCGTGTTCACGCCTGCAGTGGCTGGATCTGGCCCCGCGGTTACAGTATTTCTTGCATCTTTGTGGCCTGTATTTCTTCCCTGTCGGGGCGGCTGCGTCGGCTCGCGTTTATTCTGCGACAGTCTCTTCCGGCAGTCCTTCCACATGTGGCCTTTCTTCTGTCAGTAATTGCAGGTTATTTTCACATTGTGGATTGACTTGTTTTCACTGGGTACTGGTAGGCTTACTCGTCCCGTATCCCGGGTGCAGTCTCGAGCCATGTGTCCAGTTTTTCCGCAGGTGAAACAATTTTCTCCCTGCCGGGGTGATGCGCCTTGGGACCTTCTGGGGTGGCTTGGTGCTCCACCTACCCCTCCCTTTGGCTGCACCATGTTGGTTATCTCTATGGCCCCTACCACAGAGTCATGCAGCGATTGGTAATTTCTAGCACGCACCAGCACCTGCACCTGGCCGTGCAGGCCGTTTTCGAAGTTGGCCTGTGCGCTTCGTCGTGTGACGCTCTCGACGGTGATCTTTTGATCCTCTGTTTGCAATGGTTCGCAGAGTATTTCGGCGATGTCTACCGTGATCCTCTCCGTCCTCGCCGCGTAGGCGGCGATGTCCTCGTTCTGTCCCTGCCGGAGGGAGCTGAATTCCATTTGCAGCGCGGCCAGGGAATTCCGTTGTCCGTACAACGCTTCCAACTCGCTCCTGAGTTGCGCCATGGTACTGATGGTTTTGTGCTGCAGTTGCCTTGCTGCCGCACCCTCTAGCTTACTCATGACTATCAACTCCAGGAGGGTGTCATGCTCCTCCTCTGCTACCCTGCGGAATATCGTCTCGCAGGACTTTAAGAAGAGCGGCAATGCCTTCGAATCCTTGCCGTCGAACGTTTTTACCATTTTCATACCGAGACTGAGGCTGAGCATATTTGAGGGCCTCTGCGTCTCCTCGAACCGCGTGCGTCTCGGGGGCAGTGCGGGGGCGGAATGTCCTCCACCCTTGCTGCTTCTAACCGTCGCCGGAGCTCGGCAATTTGCTCTCGTAAGGAGTGGATGAGTTCGTACTCGTCCGCACCAACCTCGTTTAGCGTATCTGCCAAATTCCGTCTTGCCGACGATGTTTCCGCCTCTCTGAGTTCGCGATCGAGATCGCGTTGGCCTCGATCGTGCTCGCGCTGCAGCCTTTCGTACTGGCGTCGCGCTCTTTCCATTTCGCGTTGGCTTCGGTCGACCGCCTCCAACCTATCGCGTACTCTTGCTGGTACCGACCGGGCTGTCGTACCGGTAGCTGCAGAGAAACCTACTCGATCTATAGTTCGCATATTCTCTATTTCCTGGTCAACCATGTTTCCGGTGACGCGCTCGGGCGTTCGCTCGCCAGTTGCCATATTAAAAACGACGTCGCTAACGTCGCTGTCGAAATCCCCGAACGACGCACCCCTACGTGGGTTTACGCCAAACTGGGCCGTTAGTCGGTCTGCAAGGGCCTCTTGTCTGGTCGAGGGGATTCGCCCTGACGGTGAGAGCTCGAATAGCGCCCTGCGCGCTTCGTAAACGATGTCCCCTACGGCCGCGGCTAATCCGGCTGTGGGGTCTACCTCTGCGCCAGGCAACGTCGTCTCTAGCGAGTTGCCTCTATGTCTTGATCGGGCTCCTCTAGACTCTGACATGTTTGCTAATTTCGCGGCGAACCCTACTTTAAAATATTCCCACAAAATCTCAAGAGAAATATATATCTAGTGGAATATTTTTCCAAATATCGGTTCTACTCTGGCTTTGGCAAATTTTTTTTTATAACGGCAATATGTAATACTAATGTAACAGCCACTTACAGAAAGATGATCTGGTAGACGGTCCTTTCCATGGCGTTTTTCTCGGGTGCAGTTCCTCCGGTGCTGTAGACCTGTTGTCTCGTAGCTTCCCTCGAAGGCTGGTCCAGTTATCCTCCCTGGTACCGTTGACCCGTCTCTTGGTGGTTCCTGGGCTCGTCTTCTGTGCGTCGGCAATGACTGCGCGACGGCTTCGTCTCGAGTTACCGCTTTGGGTACTCGGTTGCACACTTTGTGCGTTTTTCCACGACTTGACGTAACACCGTCAATCGGGATTTTAAACGGTTGACCAATGTCACACCGCACCGACGTTCAGATTAGTCGGGTTTTCACGAACTACACTGGTGTCCTTGCACGCGTCATAGTCGTCACTTCAGAGTCACTCTTAACTTTGTCCAAAAAACTTTTGCCCAAATAAATCACGTATCACTTAACTTCAGCAGATCCCATCGCTGCCACCAAATGTTATGCCGGTACCGGGTAATTGGATTATTCGGTATTCGGTATAATATTATAAAGTTATTATTTTTGGGATCGTTTGCCGATAAGGAGATGAATCTCGAGTAATCGATGAAAACGCGAGTCTATACAAAAGGAAGTGTTTATTATAGGCAACGGTAACTTTCCGTTGTCTATTTAAAAGTCAAAGTAAGAATGTACAAAAATATGTTGTTTCGAGTATTTAACGAGGAACCAACCCGTTCCCTTTTCAATCTAATTTAATACTGGTTTTTGTAAAGCAGCTGTTAACTGTCTTCACGAAAATCCCTTAATTCGCAATTTTAGCGTTAGCCTATCGTCGAACGCCAAGCGAGTCGCTCATGCTGCGTCGGCGTTCTTGGGGTCGTTCGTACGATCGGGCATTGGACTTCGTTTCCTGTCTTGAACGAATTCCAATGTTTCTTTGCTTTGGAATATTCCCGAATATACGAAATACGAAGTGGAATATTCCGCGGCACAACAGTTTGTTCGTCCGCGCCGGTGTTCACAACCGGTAGTGCATAAATCTGCGCGTCGTCTTGTACGTGAATCAAATTTATCTCCGCAGGTTGCAGCCTTAGTTCCTGTGTCGGTTTCGCTTCCAATGTTTGGCTAGGCTCGTCGGCTTCGATCCTTGACAAATATCGCTCGTCATACGTGTCAAACATAATTTCTAGTTTTCCTTTTGTGTAGTGTACCCACGGTTGCTCGTGGCATGATCTTCCGAGAATAACGTCAAATTTTTCGTCCCGCCTCATCCTTGGAGCTTCGTTATTTTGTGGTTTGTTGTAAAACTTTCCTTCTTCGTCGATTCTCGCTGAAGGTGCAAACCGGGCTGCCTCTATCTATTAGAGCGTCCATATTCACGCCGTTTATCCGGGCGCAGTTCACGTACGCTTTAAGGCCTAACAGCACTGTAACGGCCTAAAAAAACGCTTTTTTTAACGATTTTTTTGGGTGGAAGGAAAGGTGATATGAAAATACAATTCAAAGAAGTTATTGAATGTACATTGAAGTATATTACAAAAAATTTTTATTAACAAATATTTAAAAATGCAAAACTCTTCGTTCTCGTCGACACTGTCCTCAGTGGTTGTCCAAATGTGAGGGTCTTTGGGGTACGGTGAGCGGTCCGCTTACCATAATTCCTACACTCCTCGAAATATGAGTCTATTTCCGGTAGTGCATCTTATAGTTTGCCCCAGGTCGTGATTTCGAGGATGATTCCTCCCGATGAGTTATTATTCTGCAGCTTGATGATTGATACGACATCGCCGTTCTGAATCGTATTTGTCACATTGTAAACAGACTGTTCAGATGAATATTTGAATTATGTATGTTCGTTTTGACAATACAGCTTGATTCCAGAATGCAAGAGTGCAAGGCGTCATATTCAATGCCTTGCAGACAGGCTGTGTAGATGTATACCAGGTCTATAAATATGAAACCGGAATTTTTGTATAGAAAATACACGTTTATTGTATGAAAATGATAAAAAGTATTTTATTCGAAGTATTGCCCATCGCTAGCTATACATTTTTCCCACCTGTCTGACAATTTGTGGATGCCACGCCAAAAAAACTGTTGCTCTTTTGAGGCAAACCAGTCATCGAGCCATTTTCGTACATTTTCGTAAGAAGTAAAGCGCTGCTCACCAAGTGCGTGTCCCATCGATGCAAATAAGTAGTAATCGGACGGAGCTAAGTCTGGTGAGTAAGCCGCATGCGAAAGTATTTCCCAACTAAACGCCTCAATCGTTTCCTTGACCAGTTTTGCTGTGTGTGATGGTGCATTATCATTAAGCAAAATCACTTTGTGTTGCCTTTTTTGATATTCTGGTCATTTTTCACGTAAAGCTTGATTCAAATCGATCATTTGTTGTCGGTAGCGTTCAGTATTAACGGTTTCGTCAGGTTTTAGCAGCTCATAATAGATCACACCCTTCTGATCCCACCAAACACAGAGCATTGTCTTCCGTCCATAGCGATTTGGCCTTGCAGTCGATGTCGATGGTTCGCCTGGAGTTACCCATGATCTTTTACGCTTAGGATTCTCAAAATATATCCACTTTTCATCGCCAGTCACAATTCGATGGAGAAATACCTTTCTTTTGTACCTGGCGAGCAGCATTTCGCAAGTGGTTTTTCGGTTTTCTTGCTGTCTTTCATTCAGTTCATGTGGAACCCATTTTCCCATCCTCTGGATCTTTCCCATGGCTTTCAAACGTATGGAGGCGGCTTCTTGTGTCACATTTAATTGATCCGCGAGTTGTTGTTGCGTTTGAGCGTCATCCTCATCCAACAATGCTTGCAATTCGCTGTCTTCAAACTTTCTCGGTGGTCTTCCACGTTCTTCGTTTCTCACGTCAAAATCGCCACTTTTGAATTTTTTAAACCACTCAAAGCACTGTGATCTACCAAGAGCATGCTCACCGTAAGCTTCGACTAGCATTCGATGCGATTCTGCAGCAGTTTTCTTCAATTGGTAAAATAAAATCAATGCTGTCCGCAAATCGTAGTTTCCAGGCACAAAATTCGACATGTTCAACGCTATTACAAACTATGCTGTTGTATGAAACTTGTATTCTTGTGAGTTGAAAATCTTTGTCGGAGATTTCAACAAGGAAATGGCGCCAATGACGCGGTTTGACGGTAACTACATTGACAGTTAAGGCCATCTATGGGCAAATTCCGGTTTCATATTTATAGACCTGGTACATACATTAAAATTAGGGATACTCGGTCTGACAATATAGACTGCTACCGAAAATGAAGGAGTTCGAGAGCTTGTATTTACTGTTATGTAAACAATTTTACGCTACTGTAGACAGAAAGTGCAGGTGTATACATAAATAAAAATTAGTGATGCTCGTTCTGAGTCGAAAATTTTTATGGTGAGTAGTGAATACGTTTTGAATAGTACCGTAAACATTAACCATGTTGTGAATTGTATATTATGTTTTGAAACGTATATTATTAAATAACATGTTTAGAAATAATATTTCTAATAGAAAATAATTTTCGTTACAGCACGACGTAATTATTAGCATCAAGCGTCACCAGTGATACCGATACAACGGGGGATGAGTTAGATGTCGATGAAGCAGCGTCGTCCGGCACTATCGATACCAACTGCATTGATGATGACAACGATAATGCAGCCGGAGTCGACGATGCCTACACGGGTGACAACGACGACGACGATGGTGATGATGCCGACGTGCCTGTAGACGCCGGTGAAAATACCGACGACGACAATGACAGCGGGGAGGAGGACGCATACGAGAATAGCTCCGACGACGACGACGATGCTTCAGACAATGGTAAGTAAAAAGATGTTCTTTTACTTTTGCATATATATAATTATATATATATATATATATATATATTTCAGGTCAAAATGTAGCTTTATTTAAAATAAAACGAATTATAATCATTTTATTAATTGATATAATTAATAATTAATATTTTTGATTAATAAGATTTAAATGTAAATTTAATTGATTGATTAGATTGATTAAAGGTTTAGAATATGTACATATTGCCCGTCATTTTCGTTTAAAATTAAACAAGTCGTAACAAAGTAAAGGTATAGGAAATTGTTTTTAGATATTATAAATTTTAGTTCAAAAAAAAATTATTTACATTTATAAGTTATAATTTTATAAATTTAATATGAATAATTTAAATTATATATATATTGTATTTAAGAAAAAAAATTGATTAATTATTAGTAAGAAAAAAATTTTTAAGATTATTAAATAATAATTTTAGTATGATAAAGAAAAAAAAATTATATTTTAAGTAAAGTAATTGAAATCGAAATCAAATGAGAATTGATATAGTTAAAATAAAAATTAATTTTGATACCTTTTGTATCAGGGTTGATTAAAAATTTTAATTTTATAGAAATTAATTCTTGAATTAATAAGATTAATACAATTAATTTAATTAATATAGAATAATTATTAATAATAATTAAACAGAAAAGAAATTTCATTCATATATTAAGATATCTAGTTACTTAATAAATGAATTTAATTCATTTTTTATAAAAAATGTATATAAATTTTTAATGTAGATTTTTATAATTATAAAAAAATTTAGGGATTAACTATAATTTTATATAAATATATATATATATAAATGAAATTTTTTTTTATTAGTAAAAATGTGATAATTTATAAATTTTGCTTAAAATTAAGTATTTGATTAAATTTTATATGAAATTAAGTTTTTTAATGTAAAAAAAATTAAGATAATGACTAAATTAGTATATTATAAATATAATTTAAATATAAAATTAAAATAAATTAAGTTTAAGGAATTAGGCAATTTTTATTTAAATTTATAATAAAATTCACCTGTTTATCAAAAACATGGCTTTAAAATTATAATTTTAAGTCTAGTCTGCTCAATAATTATTTAATTTAATAGCTGCAGTATATTGACTGTACAAAGGTGGCATAATAAGTAGTTTTTTAATTGAAAGCTAGAATGAATGATTTCATGAAATTTTAACTGTCTCAAATTTAGTAGTAAAATTTTTTTATTAACTAAAAAATTTATATGAATTTAAAAGATGAGAAGACCCTATAGATTTGAATTAATAGAATTTTATTTAATAATTTAATTTTATTATTATAGGAAAATATTAATTTAATTGGGGAGATTTTAAATTTAATTTGAACATTAATTTATGATTATTTGATCTTGAATTTTAGATTATAAGAATAAAATACCTTAGGGATAACAGCGTAATATTATTGGGAAGATCGGATTTATAGTAATGAATGCGACCTCGATGTTGAATTAAGATAAAATTTAAATGGAGAAGTTTAAAATTTTTCGCCTGTTCGACCATTAAAACCTTACATGATTTGAGTTCAGACCGGCGTAAGCCAGGTTGGTTTCTATCTTTAAAATAAATTAATTATTTTGTACGAAAGGACTAATAATTATAAATAATTTATTTATTAGAATAATTTAAATTTAATTATCTCGGCAGATTAGTGCGATAAATTAAAAATTTATATATGTAATATATTATATTATAGATAATTATTAAACAAATTGTTTTTTGTTGTTTATTGTTATTAGTAATAATAATTTTAGAAGGAATTATTTTACTATTATGTGTAGCTTTTTTAACATTAATAGAGCGTAAAGTATTAGGGTTTATTCAAAATCGTAAAGGTCCTAATAAATTGGGTGTAATTGGAATTTTACAGCCTTTTAGAGATGCTAGTAAATTATTATCTAAGGAAGATTATATCATATTAAAAATAAATTATTTATATTATTATATAACTCCTGTATTTAGATTAATATTAATTTTAATAATATGAATAATTTATCCATATTTCACAAATATATTAATAATAAATTTAGGTATAATTTATATAATATGTTGTTTATGTATAAATAGACATATAATATTAATTTCAGGGTGATCTTCTAATTCGATTTATTCTATGCTTAGGTCTATGCGATCTTTAGCTCAAATTATTTCTTATGAAGTAAGGTTAGTTATTATTTTAATTAGGTCAATTTTATTAATTGATAGGTTTAGTATGAATAAATTAATTAATTTTCAATTTAATAGATGAATGTTAATTTATATATGGCCTATTAGATTAATATTTTTATTTAGAATAATAGCTGAGCTTAATCGTACCCCATTTGATTTTTCTGAAGGAGAATCAGAGTTAGTTTCGGGATTTAATGTGAAATATAGGGGGGGGGGGGGGCTTTGTTTTAATTTTTTTATCTGAGTATGCAAGTATTATATTTATAAGATTTATGTTTTCTTTATTATATATAGGGGGCGATTATATAAAAGTTTTATTTTATATTAAAATTTTAGGGTGAGTATTTTTAATTATTTGAGTACGGGGATTTTTACCTCGTTTTCGGTATGATTTATTAATATATTTATGTTGATTGATAATTTTACCATTTTCTTTAAATTATTTATTTTATATAATAACATTAAAATGATTGGTTTAACCACTTGCGCTACGAATAAACTTCACGATTGCGATGCCGTGCGCTACAATATAACAAGCGATAGTGTCACATCTAAGCCGCTCCGCGTCTGCGAGTGCAATCCTTTAAGCAGCGACCCAGCGCATTGGTAGGCTCTTACATAAAGAACTTTACACGGATATAAATGAATACTCACGACAACAATAACATTTTATTAATTAATAATCTACTTTTGTATGATAAATTTCGAAACATTTTGGAATATGTAATGCCACAAGGCATTTCTTGCACTCCCAAGTGGTCTCGCTGCGTTTTTTATGTTTGCTACACACTTTACATCTTCTTTGGGGATTTTTTTTAGCTTCTGTGGGTGGAATATTCCTTGGAAAATGGCCCCAATGTTTTGATTGTAAACGCAGTGGTACGTCACCAGCAGACAGTCTTCCACGTTTTTTGTATTCAGGCATATATATACTTTCTAAAATCTGTTGCGCCACATCCAATCGAAATTTGGAAAATGTGTATTTTTTACTTTTTGATATATTTAATTTCTTTGGAAAATAAAACATAAGCATTGAAAAGTGCAATATCCATTAAGTAAAAAAAGATTTTTTTATAACTTTTCACGTATTTTCTCATAAGTGAAAAAGAAGATAAGTAGCTATCTTGGAGATCTACCCCACCCATGCCATCATTATATTCTAAAACGATATTGGGCTTTACAACGATGTTATTAGTTTTCCATCTCTTCTTTTGTACTTCCATCATCTCAATTTTTTTATGTTTTGTAGATAATAAATATATATCTTTTTTGTCCTTCCACTTTGCAGCTAAAATTCCCTTGCATGATCTTGAAATAGCTTCTGATCGTTTCAGCTTTATCGTTGCGAGATCTTTCGGCATATTCTTTCTATTACATCTAACTGTACCAATGGCATTAGTTTTTATAGATTGTAATTTTTTAAAAAGATTTGGCGAAGAATATCAATTATCCAAGAACAAGGTGTGTCCGAAATTGGATATTGGTGTGCACATAAACATGGTAACATTTTCGGAAGCACTGGTGATTGAATTTTTTACTGTATCTTGACCTGTATATATTTTAAATTTGATACAATATCCTGATCTAGACTCGCACAATTTATAAAATTTTACTCCAAAACGTGCTCTCTTTGATGGTTTGAACTGTTTATATGACATTCGACCGGTATATTTCATTAGAGATTCGTCTAATGACACATATTCTTCGGGAGTGTAAATACTCGTAAATTTTTCATTGAGATAATCGATTATATCTCGTAATTTGCACAAACGATCATCTTTATCCACAACTTCATTATTAGAAAAATATAAAAAATGGGAGAGTTGCATAAATCTTCGTAATGGCATTGTTTTTCGAAAAATGGGAGTTTCAATAATAAAGGGTGGTTAAATTTTAAGGGCCGATGTTGATTTTGAATAAAACACAAATTATTTAGGAAATTATTGTCAATTCTTTTTATTATGATAATATGGTATGGTTCAATTATGTATGGAACAAAATATCGGCCAAATGGCCGCGACCTCGGCGGCACACCTCCATCCGATGGTCCAAATTTTCGATGACGCTTAGGCATAATTGAGGTTCTATGCCGTTAATGTGCCGAATTATCTCATCCTTTAGCTCTTGAATTGTTGCTGGCTTATCGACGTACACCTTTTCTTTCAAATAACCCCAAAGAAAGAAGTCCAACGGTGTCAAATCACATGATCTTGGCGGCCAATTGACATCGCCACCACGTGAGATAACACGGCCATTGAATTTGTCGCGCAAAAGAGCCATTGTTTCGTTAGCTGTGTGGCAAGTGGCACCGTCCTGTTGAAACCACATATAGCCCACATCCATATTTTCCAATTCGGGCCATAAAAAGTTCGTTATCATCTCACGATAGCGAACACCATTCACAGTAACTGCCTGACCGGCCTCATTTTGGAAAAAATACGGCCCGATGATGCCGCCAGCCCATAAACCGCACCAAACAGTCACTCTTTGTGGGTGCATTGGTTTTTCGACAATCACTCTTGGATTATGATTCGCCCAAATGCGGCAATTCTGCTTATTGACGAATCCACTGAGGTGAAAATGTGCCTCATCACTGAAGATGATTTTCTTCGAAAATTGATCATCCACTGTTGCCATTTCTTGCCACCATTCTGACCATTGACGACGTTTGGAATGGTCAAGAGGCTTTAGTTCTTGAGTCAATTGCACCTTATAAGCGTGTAAATGCAAGTCTTTATGCATAATGTTCATCAACGACGAGCGTGAGAGGTGCAATTGTTGGGCACGACGACGAGTTGAGGTGGACGGCTCTTCAGCCACACTATCACGAACAGCAGCAATATTTTCTGCAGTACGAGCTGTACGAGCATGCACTGGTGTTTTAATATCTCCTACAGACCCGGTTTGCTCAAATTTTTGCACGATTTTTCCGATTGTACGCACATTTGGACGATTAAATTGACCGAAAAAATCACGAAGTGCACGATATGCATTTTGATTTGAACGCCCATTTTCATAATAAGCCTGAATAACTTTAACGCGTTGCTCGATTGTGTATCTTTCCATGGTTCAAATTGAGTTAGTCTGAAATTGAGAAATGTCAAATGAAATGCAGAAAAAAACTTGACGTTTAGGTGTGGTTCACATTCAACATCGGCCCTTAAAATTTAACCACCCTTTACTTCTTCCTGACCAATAAGATTGGACATTCGACTTTTTCACTTGTGCCATCAAGATGCATAACGCAAAATAAGCATGAATTTCATCAATACTCGTATCCCTCCAATTTTCCTCAGATTGTTTTATTTTTCGGCCTGTATTTCCTATTGTTTGACTCGCGTAACGATTGGTTTCTGTAACAATGATATTCCAAAAGTCTTTTGGTAAAATTTGGTTTAGCATTTGCAAAGCTGTAGTTTCTTCTGCCATTTCTATATTCATTCCAGAAATCCGTTAGTACTGCCAAATTTGCTATTGTTTTCCTTGTTTTCCCATATCCATTCTTCAGATGTAAAATTAAGTTCACGATCTTCACTGCTACTTTTTTCTTCACTATCAGATACTATAATTCTACGCCGCTTCCCAACAGGACAAACAATTTCCTCGCAGTCGCTATCTTTATCAGTATCGGATGTAATAATTAATCGTTTTCTCCTTGTACTTGTCAAAACTATATCACTGAATTCACTATTATTCTCCATTTTACAATATGGGTTGATATGATAAAAAATAATATAAATCTATTACTGTGCGACGCCGTGCACTCTAGAGCTGTAGCTCGAGAAATAAACAATCTCGTTGTTAGGCGACGTGTGCACCACATTATTTTCATTTTTGCGATAAATGCCTATCGACGTGGTGTACACGTCGCTCGCGGTTTTGAGACAAAAGTAACTCGACGTGCGTGGCACGTCTTTTTAGCGCAAGTGGTAAGTAAAGATAATAGAATATTTATTTATATTTTATGTTTTCAAGACATATACTTATTCAAGTTCATTATCTAAAAATTAATTATATCTCAGATTTATATGAAAAGAGGATTTATGAAATAATATATAAAATAATTATTAGATATGATTTGGCTAGTTTCAATAAAAGAAGATTCTACAGGGCATCTACCTGATCATGTTAAAATGATTAAAATATTTAAAAATCTTCAAAATAGAATTTGATTAATTGGATAAAATTTTAAACCTTGAGTTTTTTTGAAAAAAAAAATTGGTATAATTATTAAAATTAAGATTGATATTAGTAAAGCTAAAACTCCTCCTAATTTGTTTGGGATTGAACGGAGAATGGTATAAGCAAATAAAAAATATCATTCTGGTTGAATATGAATAGGGGTATTTATAATAATATAAAGGGGTTAGGAATATTATTATTATTAATATAAATATTATTAATAAAAATCCTAAAATATCTTTTAGTGAAAAATAAGAATGAAATATAATTATATATATATTTCTATTAGTTCCTAAAGGCTTATTAGAACCTGTTTTATGAATAAATAGTAAATGAATTATCACTAAGGCAATAATTGAAAATGGTAAAATAAAGTGTAGAGTAAAAAATCGATTTAAAGTTGGGTTATTAACTGAAAATCCCCCTCAGATTCATTCAGTTATTTGGGGGCCAATATAGGGGATAGTAGAAATTAAGTTTATAATTACTGTGGCTCCTCAAAATGATATTTGACCTCAAGGTAATACGTAACCTATAAATGCAGTAGCTATAGTTATAATAAAAATTATTGTTCCAATTATTCAAGGTTTAATAAGATTATATGAATTGTAATAAATTGCTCGTCCAATATGAATAAATAAGCAAATAAAAAAAAGAGGCTCCATTCATGTGGATAAAACGTATAAATCATCCTAAGTTTACATCTTGAATAATATGAATTAACCTATTAAAAGCTAATGAGGAATTAGCACCATAATGTATAGAAATTATAATTCCAGATAGAATTTGTAATATTAAACATAATCCAAGTAAAGACCCAAAGTTTCATCAAATTGAGATATTAATAGGAGTTGGTAATGTAATTAAAGAATTATTTATAATTTTTAATATTTTATTAATTTTTATTAGTGATTTAAACATTTATAAAAAAAGTTGACGGATGGGAGATTTTAGTTTATAACAAATATTTATGATACAGGGTGCGCCATCTCAATCTGGTCGATGGAAGTATTGAATAACTTAGAGAATTTTCAACAGATTTCACAAAGTCGTATTTTTTTATTAAATTTGATTCATTACAATTTATTTTGATTAGTTTCCAAAAACCACATCGATCAAATGTCCGCCTTTATTACTGAGACAAAAATGAGCTCTTTTTTCGGCATTTTCCATTGTATTTGCCAGCGTCTCGGGCGATATCGCTGCGATTTCGGCTCGAATGTTGTTTTTTAGCTCCTCTATGGTCTTCGGCTTGCTGGCATAGACTTTACTTTTCAAAAATCCCCACAAGAAGAAGTCCGGTGCAGTCAAATCCGGCGATCTTGGTGGCCTGTCAATTTCACCTTTCTTTGATATCACACGTCCTGGGAACTTCCGACGCAAATAGTCCATATATCCAATAATCTTTGAGTCAACTGCACTTTGTACGGAAACATGTGAAGATCTTGCTTTAAAATCCTTCTCAAAGTGGTTACACTGATGTTTAATTGCTGAGACCGGCGGCGGTATGAGACATTTGGATTTTCTGCAACACTCTGTCGAACAGCTTCGATATTTTCATTTGAACGACCTGGACGCGGTCGAGCTTGATGTTGGAGATTCGCTACAGACCCGTGCTCCATGAAATTTGAAGCTAAATGTCGGATAGTGTCGCCTTTGGGCGCAGAACGTCCGCGATATTTTTTACGATACGCACGCTGAGTTGACACAACTGAACGATTATTTTCAATGTAAAGCGAAACTATTTCGGCGCGTTCTTTCGGCGTATAGCGATACATGGTTGAAATTGTACTGAAATAACCTATACGAAACGTGTTGTACGACGCTGGTCGGTTAAAATCTGTCAGAGTTATTCAATACTTCCATCGACCAGATTGAGATGGCGCACCCTGTACAAGCTATAGAATAAAATAGGTAATTTATAATAAATAAGGAATTTATTAAATAATAATTGAAATATAATTTGGAAAAGTTTAATGAATAATTTATATAAACATTATTTTCTCATAAGTAAGAGTTATAAAATATTACATTTGTTATAATTATTATAATAATGATAATAGGAATTATTTTAATTGTAATTATAATTAAAAGTTTAAAATTTAATGAAATTAATTTATTATTTGATAGCTTAGTGATATATAAGAAAATAATTAATAAACCTCCAATTATAATTTAAAATAATAGGTATGGTCCTCAAGTACTTGAAGATAGGTTTAATTTTAAAGAAATTAAAAGCCTTAAGAAAATTAATAATAAAGTTAAAGTAATTGGGTGAAATTTATTATTTTTTGATGGAATTGATAGTATTATGATTATTATTATATTTAGTAAAATAGGTATATAATTTTAAAAAATTATTAGTCATTTAGTCATTTATTTGATTTAATATTTTTAGCTTAAAAATTTATTTAATTTTAATTTACAAAATGAATGTTTTTCTTAAACTATAGAGCTATTTATTTTTCAAGAAATAGTTTAAGAAAAACATTAATTTTGAAGATTAAAATTATAGGTTATTTTTTTGAAGTTACTTATTAGCTTATGAATAATTTTGATTATTATTTTTCATTTTATATATTTATTATTTCTTGTTTTATATTTTCTTTTTATTTTAAATATTTGTTGTTAATAGTTATTAGGCTTGAGTTTTTAATAATTTTTGTGTTATATAATATATTTAGAATTATAATATTATTAGAGAGAGATTTATTTATAGTTATTATATTTTTGACATTAGGGGTGTGTGAAGAGGCTTTAGCTTTATGTTTAATTGTTTTAATAGTTCGATTTTATGGTAATGATTATATTAATTCTTTAAGGTTGCTAGGTTGATAATTAATTTTATAATTGTATTTATATATATATAAATTTAATACATTTATTATTCAAATATTATATCAAAATTTAGTTATATTAATATTTTTATTTATAATTATTAAATTTCTTTCAAATAATTTAAGTAATTGAGTTATAATTTATTATATTTTTAGGATAGATTTTTATTCATTAGGAATAAATTTAATAAGTTTTTGAATTTTTATATTAATAGTGTTAGTAAGGGGGGATAATTTTTCAAAAGTGATTTTTTAAAGTTTTTAGTATAGTGCCTACACCGGCTCCTTCGACACCTCGTACTGTACATGTCGTCATTCTACATGTACCAGCGTCTATTCGAAATTCGCGCGCACTTTGAGCTACACTATTAATTAGTCGCCATATATCGACAGGAACGATGTCACGAGCTGGTCGAAATGATAACCATACTGGTCCTTGCGCGAAAGACGGTACGCTCAGAGTCATACCCACATAATCATGTCCTTCGCACGATTCTGTAAGGCGTATGAGAACATCTCGTACACCGCCCTCGAACCATGTCAGATGATCGATACCGTCCGGTGGCTGACGAAAATCAAATTCTGTCTCTCGACCCTGCATCCTAAAGCGTGGAAAATATCGTCTCTGCTCATTGTCGATACCGAAACGTTCACCAGGAGGCAAAATATCACCACCTCGTGCAGCAGTCCTTCCATCGCCAGTCTGTCCAGCTGCAAGCATAATTGAACCATTTATTAGAATTTTGATTTCATTTAATTAAAATTTTTGTTTGTCGCTAGCTATTGTAACGTAAATTTGTGCCTCAACGCACCACGTTACCTATGACTGGTCCAAGTTATTTTTTCCTTCCTTTTCATTTTCGCTGTCGAGATGGGCGCCAGGCGCTTTCGCG
Organism: Cylloceria caligata; assembly: GCA_963942595.1. NCBI lineage: Eukaryota > Metazoa > Arthropoda > Insecta > Hymenoptera > Ichneumonidae > Cylloceria > Cylloceria caligata. The sequence continues at coordinate 32,266,978 of OZ012705.1, read as the reverse complement.
CCGGAAGGAAAAAATACCGAGTTGGATGACCAGTCTCAACCCAGGCCAGCTACAGCTGTTCAAGGCAGAGTGGGTGGTTCGGACTGTCAAGCCACTAATTAGTCAATTAAGATGAAAAATAAAGATAAGATACGAATAAAATCCATTAAGTAAAATAAATCATTAAAATTAAGGAACGCGGACAAATAATAAAATGAGATCAATAAATACGTCAAACGAGAAACAGGAAGGTAGGCTACTAAATAAATAATAAATAAACAAATAAAATAATTGCAGTAAATAATTTAGACAACAACAGCAGGTACGGGACTTACAAACTTCTTTATTTCTCCAATAAACCTCAATTTAGAATTTAACTAAGATGTCCCGTAAAATTAATCTCTCCGTTATTAACAATCTTCCCAAATCTAGCCCAGTATCTTAATTTTAATTTTTACTTCAACGGCAGCAGTTATCCCACGCACTCACTCACTTCCATACACGGCATATGTCGTATAGCCGATCTCGCCTACTTCTAATTTCCAATAATATTCATCGATACATTTTCAATGCCTGGTAGTCCTTGTTCACCGTCCGCGATACGGCCTATCCCGAGCTAATCCCACATATTTTCAACAAAACCAAAACAACGGGACGTCGAGAGGTCACGTACGCGAAGCGACCCATGGCTGGCTATTACAATTCCGAATAAAATATGCCGTGTAAAAGTCAAACCGCCGGGATTTGCTGCGGTACGTAAGATATCAGATACCGGATAAATAATGTTTAGTAATTCAATAATAATAAAGAATAATTACAATAATGAAATAATTAATGTGAGGCTACTATTCTCGATCCGTACCTCGTGGGTTGAATAAAATATATAACTAATAACTAATAAATAATAAATAATAAACAATCAATAATAAATAATGAATATAACAGAGAAACGCCGATTAATGCGAACGGTACGCGACGCGGCCTATAACGTGCAAGTCTCTTCAATATCAAGTTCCCAACGGGACGACGTACTAATACGCGCACGACCTTCCAAATCGAGGCGCAAGAAAACTCGAATTAACTCATCCGAATCAAAGTCGCGCGCACGGTTTAACCGTTAACAAAATTAATGGATTAATATAATGACTTTTCCCCGGTTTTTATGCGCTACACGATCTCGAGGTTACATGCTACCGACGCCACAGTTCCCGATACAAATTAATACTCTGCACGCAGTGTACGAGAGTCGCAGGGGTGACCAATTTCAGTTAAATTCAGAATACGTAAGTCCATGAACAGAATAATAAACGGAAAGAACGATAAATATTAACAAAAGACCATAGAAGGGAGAAGAGCTCACCGGGACGATGACGGAGCGATGTTCTCGTGATCCAGGAAGTCCCGAGGGTACTTCGAAATTGTATATCCTTCGTTTTCTTTTCCTTCTCGTACAGTGTCAAGTGGCAGAGATTCGTTTGCTTGATGTTGCAGAGCAGAACGGGACAAAGATATACTACCCGCTGGTCTGATTCGCTCAACGGTCACCGGGAAAAAGCCCCGAGGTCCTGCCAGCACGCGTGCCCGTGAACTATGATCCCCACTTAACCCGCTAAACTCGGTTAATTGGGGGAACCGGTGTCGCACGCTGACCGCGACTAGCGCCTCAGCCGGCCGATGTATAAATTAGCGACAGACAATACCAGCATTGCGTAGTCCAGCAGATGATCCCCTGAGATACATACATTTCCGTGGGCCGACGGCGGCTGAGATCAGAAAGCCGCGTATCCTTTAGTACGTCGAGCGGGATAATGATACATCCCGACCGGGAAAGGTGTGAAATGTCGGTCCAGATAAAAGGCCGAATCCCGAAGCTCTCCTCTTCTTGGTACTCTCCCATCGTTCCTCCGGTCGTATAAATCGCATTATGGATATAAAAAAAATAAGACAAGAAAAAAAAATAAAGATAAAGAATAAATAAGACCTGAAAATCACCCCCTACAACCCTGCGGGATCGTGTAGGCATCCGTTGAGCGAGAGGGACGCAGCCTAACTATTCCGCCCCGTTACACTATATACTATGTATATAATTCGTGTAACGTAAGAATTACAAACTTATATTTGCTTCTAGTCCTCGAATCCGTCGACTTCACCCGGGAACCGCCGACGCATTTCGATGCAAAGCAAAAAACGTTTGGGTCCGACTCGTACCCTGTTTTTTCATTTTACTATTATTATCCGCGTAATTTTTTTATTTTTGTCAGCGTAGTTGTATTATTAAAAGCTTACCTGAATTTACCGGGTCCTTCTCCTCGTTGTCTGTATTGCTGTTGGTATCATCGTTTGAACTGTATTGTCGCGATGGACCTGCGACGGCTTCATCTGGTTCTCTCGTGGGGCCTGCCATGAAAATACCGTTTGTTGGTTTATAGCCGCAGAATGGCTGGGTAAAATTGATACAACGATTCCCTGCGGAGCTGTCGCCATCGTTGTCGCCATCTATGATCATTTGAATCGGTTCTACCCTCCTCATCCAAATCATAGGTGTCGGATCCCATTTCTTCGTCTTCATACCGTCGAACTATATAAAAATCTTATGAAATAAAGGAAATAAAATAAAAGTAATTAACGCTGTACATTACTTATGTCTTTCATTGAGTATGGGCTGCAGAGCAGGCTCGTTCAACCAACCGCGTCGACGAATAACACGCACCACCGAATCAATAATTATTTGATTATCAAACAATCCAATATTATACGCGTCAACTAAATCGCGCTGATGACACTCGCACAGCATACCGCGAATTTTACGAACAACCGCCTGTGTCGGAAGTTCCCATAGGGTGATCTGTAAATTTCTTCTCCCCCACCGCGAACGCAACGACGGTCTACGCTTCAATATAAACTCTATCAATTTTCTTATCAATGAGCGCTTTACCACTCTGATCATGATTGTGCTGTTAGAGTAGTAGTAGTAGTAGTAGTAACCACAGTAAATCAGACAATCAACTAAAGAATTTTCAAAGCGGCTCACTTTTATATATATTACTTTAAGACGCTCTTTCTCTCTCTCTCTCTCTCTCTCTCTCTCTCTCTCTCTCTCTCTCTGCATATACTGCAGCCATGTAATGATTACAACTAACCAAGAAGATGGCCGCACGCGATCACTTTACAAAAGCAAGACCTAGGGAAATATTTAGCGATGGTGATGTACTTAGTTATCGAGTTTCGCTGATGAAAGTCATATTGTTTTCATCTAATTTCAAGGCACTCGGCCATGAGGAAAATTATCAATTTTCGTCGACGAATATTATTTAGTTTTCATGAAACATCTTATCTGTACGTCGAGGTGTTTTGTGTGCACATAGGTGTGCGACACTATGCAAGAGTTTTGGGATATATTTGTTGCTGCTGCTACTAGGCTATTGAGGAGAATGCGACAAATATCAAAGGATATTGGTGAGCAATTTCCAGTCGCATGATTTTCAGTATCAAAAGAAGAGGCAATGCAACTAGATGGTGGGGGAAATATGTATAAATCGGAGTATGAACACCATTAACGATTCATTCGAAAAGTTACAGTCTACACGAAAGCAATAAAAATGGCAAATAACGGTGCTACGTATCACACGATATCGCCATATATAGCGAACCCCATTATGTACGGTTTAAATAAATCAATTGGTAAAATAATCGTCACCGGGCTCGAGTTGAACACTACCAGGTGTATGCATAAGTTTTTTCCGGTTTTTTGGTAAAAAAAACATGTAATTTTCAAGGGAAATTAATTTTTGTTTTATTCAAAATATTGGCCATCGGCTTCTACACATTTCGCCCATCTTTCAGGTAACCTGTTTTCCAACTTCCTCGAAATTGCTGAAGTGCTGCTCTGGGAGCGCGTGCCCCATTGATGCGAAGAGGTGATAGTCAGATGGCGCCAGGTCTGGCGAATACGGCGGGTGCGGAAGGATGTCCCATCCAAGCGATTTCAAGGTGTCTTTCACTGCTTTTGCTATATGAGACGGCGCATTGTCGTGTAACAAAATCACTTTGCCATGTCTTCTGGCCCATTTCGGTCGTCTTTCGATTAATGCGTGGTTTAAATTTATAATTTGTTGGCGATAGCGTTGTGTATTAACGGTTTCGCCGGGCTTCAAGAGTTTATAATACACAATACCGCTCTGGTCCCACCAGACACAGAGCATGGTCTTCTTGCCGAAGCGATTTGGCCTTGGTGTTGAAGGACCGGCTTCGCCAGGTGAAAGCCACGATTTTTTCCGCTTCGGGTTTTCAAAATAAATCCATTTTTCATCACCCGTCACAATTCGATGCAAAAATGATTTCCTTTCGTGGCGTTGAAGCAGCACTTCACAAGTGACTTTGCGATTTTCTATTTGACGTTCATTCAAATCGTGTGGGACCCATTTACCGAGTTTATTGATCTTCCCTATTACTCGTAAACGTCTGCTGATTGTTTCTTGTGACACATGTAATGCTTCTGCTAATTGCCGTTGAGTTTGAGTTGGGTCATCATTCAATAACTCCTGCAATTGCTCGTCTTCGCATTTTTGTGGTCTACCAGAGCGCTCACTGTCTTTCACATTGAAATCACCACTTTTAAATTGTCGAAACCATGTCTCACATGTTCTAATCGATGGAGCGTGTTCACCATATGTTTCTACCAGCAAACGTTGACTTTCAGCAGCCTTTTTCTTTTGATTAAATAAGAAAAGCAATGCGTGCCGCAAATGTTCTTTTTCAGGCACAAAACTCGACATGATCACTGAACGATAAAACAAAGACACTAGTTTTTGGCGGACTCAACTTGTGTGTGTTTGTAGGTTAATGTCAGACGAACAAAATGACATATGTGTCAAATTAATACGCTGCGTACTTTTCGCTGGCGCCATCTCTTAGTTAAACCGGAAAAAACTTATGCATACACCTGGTACGTGTACTCTTACACCAGTGGTGAAAATATTGTGGAATACTTTTACCGGAATTACACTCATTGTCAGTGCGGACGAGTGGCGAGTGTTTAAAAGTGATTTTTCTCGCGTACAACAATATTTCGAAGCTCATGGGGCTGATGCCGAGAAAATGTGTAATACCCGCATAGAGCACAAAACGCATTACACACTTTTAACCTCGTGTTACCAGCACAGAGCTGTCTCATTTGGTAAAATAAGTGGTAGCGCTAATGAGGAATATGAGAATCAAGAGGAATCTGGAGAATCGAAACGGAAACGCTTCCGAAAATACTCTCCAAACATTGTTCTTCAGCGGCCTACATTTGATATGCTCGTCGAAATAAGTAGAATAATTGATATTCATATGCAGGTTCTAGAGAGGAAAAGTGAAACGATTTAGCGGTGTATGAACGAGGTGGTATCATATGTTCGTGAAAAGATAGTTGTCAGTGAAATGCCCCGTGCAGCAGCGTATGAGATCATCGGTTCCAAGGAATTCTTTGAAGAAGCGCTTTATGAAAATTATTTTGTCTGAAATAATTGTGCTGTTTCGTGTTCATATCGCTGATTATGCATCGGGTCTTGCGTTGCGAACGCAATAATTCTCCGTATGTGCAGCTATTTGTGATAAAAACACCGTTGTAAATAATTGTATATAGTGCACATTTCGCTCGAAATATTATAAAGTATACACTGTAACATAGTTACACTCTTTAGCTCATTTTATTATGTCAAACGACTATAAGAGCCGACAGTAGGCGAAAACACTTGAAAAATTAGACTCGGTACAAGTGTACCGAAACTTGCGGGCACTAGGCCATCGAATCTAGTATAAAAACTAGAGCTGTCGCCGCTCTGGAATTCCCTCGCTGACGTAAACAGCAGGTCAACGACCAGCTGGCCTTGCTCGGCGGCGAGGGGAAGGCGGTGAGCTCGGCAGCGGCGAACCGCAAAAGTCTAAAGATGCGTTACATTGAAAATTTCGATGGAAAAATAGGCAGAGGGGACTGAAGCCAGGGTAAGCCTATAAACGGTCGGTCCGGGGAAACAGGAGCTCTCTTGGCGAAATAGTTTAAACAGAGGAGGTGCAGAAATTGAGAACGTAAAAATTCAAATTAAAGATAATAGTTCCAGAAGCTTTTCAAATCGTATCTATCGGAGAGTCTACATCCACTCTGGAAAAATAGAAAACCAGTGAGTGATGGCTATAGACGAGGAAGTGCTGAAATCATAAACGATAACGAATAATAATTGTAGAAATTATCAAATAACCACAATTTAAGTAATCGATAAGTTAAATAGAGTAGATACGTAGGGGAATTAATACAAGTAAGTGAGTAGTTTGTAGGCATTTTGTATTAAAATTAGTGCATCGAAATAAGAGCGTAGAATAAGATGAAATGGTATGGACTTTTAAACCGACGATCTAAATAAGAGTCACCGGAATCGTGTACGTGAAAGGAAGACAGAGAGAAAGTGAAACGGGAATAAGTGAGAAAGGTACGAGCCCAAGAGTACTGAAAATCGATGCTCGAATACTAAGAAATAGCGTGAAAATAATCGTCGGAATGCCCGAATTTCGACACAGAGCGGAGTATAGAATTAGGAAATGTAGAGGATAAGATATAGGTAGAATTAAATGCAGAGGATTAAGAACTAAGAATAAGCAAATCTCGTATAAGAAAATATAAATGATAGAGTGTGTTAGAGTAAAATAAGAGTAAAAGAAAAAGAATTATACACAGGGTTAATACACTCTGTATAAAGAGCGAGTGCGATGCGAGTGACTGATAGTGTGAGGATATCTGTGTACCGAGCGTACAGCAGTACTGCGGTACGGAAAGAATAATAAACCTGCGAGGATACTGAGAATAGATGCATACTGAATAAGATTATAATCGTAGAAATAATCGCTAGAATTACGAGATTAAAAAGATTATTGCGCATAATTCAAGTGAACGTAATTAAAAAGTGACGTTTTTTATATGAAACTGTTTTCTCCGAATAAAGCCTCACTGTCAACCACCACGAAGTCTCAATTAATTAGTTATGTGATCGAGCCCAAATTCCCAGGATAAATAAAAATATATGTTAACGATAAAAATTAACGTTACAACACCGAGATCAGTCACGGAGAGAGAGTCCTAAAACCGAAGCATCAGCAAAGGTCGGCGATAGAAATAAGACGGAGCGCACGTCTTTGTTTCATTAACACAGTAGATTATGGAATACGTGCCAATGTCGATTAGCAGTAAAGCAACAGAGCTTGGTAAGTAAAAAATTAAAAGAATTTAAAAATCGCGATTTAAAATCATGTAATATTTATTTTTAATCATAAAAAATAATGTCTTGCAGAGCGAGTAGCCCCTGCATATGAACCGACACCGAGGGTTCGTTATTCGTGTTATGGAGAGCGAGAGGAGGATACATATACTGTACAGATAGAACTAACTTCGGGAAAGAAAAGTGTCACCCGCCATCCTCATCCACAGTTGTCGTCGGTGGCAGAAGATCATCAACGCTGCCAACTTTGTATAATGAGTCGTGGCATATCAGGTAAGACAGTATCGATTATTCTGTACACGAGATTTTTTATTGACCAGTGTGTTCAATTAAATACTTGTTTCATTCTTTTTTCAGAAGTACACTGTGATGACAACACCCATAGCGAAGAATAATTTAAAAGCAATATTACGAGTGATAATAAATATTAATTCCGTATAGCGATAAAAATAAAATTAACGGTGAAGGAATCTCCGAGCGTGGATTACCTTGTACGCAGGGCTGTTGCATACGACGGTAAATGTGTAAAGAGCTTTCCATAAAATATTCTAGAGTTTATTCAAGAGCTCCTGCGTAGCGTGTATTTAGTGGAACGTCGTGGAAGACCCATTGAACTTGGGGAACTGTATATCGGAATGTCCTGTATTGTGCCTTGTTTCAATAGCGTTGTCCGCGACGAAGTGATTTACCCGGACTTTGATGGGTACTGCGAGGTGTTGTTAGTCGATTTCGGCGAAACCATTTATATCGTCTGGTCTCACCTATTTCATCCGGAGCCTCTAGCAAGTATGCTGCCGGCTCTTGTCATGGAGTTTTCAATATACGGACTCGAACGCGTCGATGCTGCAGGTATTGAGTATCTCGTCATAGAAGCGTGCGCTGGAGATGACTTGATCGCTGTCATGATGTGACCTCTTGCCGGCGATAACGATCCGAGGGTTCGATTATCGAACAGGGAACGCGCGGACGTGGCGGCGGTTATTATAGAAACCTTCGGTGATGAGATAGATATCGGCTACGATATCGATGCCGTGGACGAGGGCTTTGACGAGGACATAGTAATAAATTAAAGACACGACGCTGCGTGTGCGTGTGCGCGCGCGCGCGTGTGTGTGTGCGTGCGTGTGAGAGAGTACATTCGAGAGACTGGAGTTTAAAATCGCTTTGGCAGGAGGGTAGATGCCTACAACAGCTGCGGTGGTGAGTACATAATTTTATTCATTTTTCCAAGTATGTGTACATCTTTGCTCCATCCTGCTCTTATCTCTACTCTTCCTTGTTCACCAAGGTACCCACTCCACCTCACTTTACGATCTCCACGCTACCGACACTGGTCAAGCAGAGTGTGTAGCGCAGTGGTGGAAAAGTGGGGTGGTGGGGGTAGCCGCGTGGTGGGGGAAGGAGTAGGGATAGGAGTGGGATAGAGCAAACGTGTACACATACTACTGAGATCGTTTCAAATATTCCCAATGTATATCCTTGATTTTCATGAAAACTCGATAGTTTCGTTAAATGAAAAATATTGCTACTCGGTCGATACCGCGAAGAAAAAATATTGATTTATATAAAATGTTTTAAATATTATTTTCAATGAAATAGAATATTTTCAAACCGGAATTTTTAAAAAGTGGCGAAAAATATTTAGATTGTAGGAAAATTCTTGTGGGACAGCGAGCGATTTTTGAATGTCCGCGAAGAGAACCCTGTAGGGTCGAGTCCAGTGTCTCGGGCGATGAAAGCGCAATTCGTCCCTCGCGGTACGTCCTTCGAACCGCGCTCATTTGTTTAGCTCGGTGTGTCGCGAAGCTCGGGCTGTCGATGCCAGTCGCGGCAGCTTTCCTCACGAGTGGCGGCGGTGACGGCGACCGATGGACCGCGCGCATCCAATTGCCTTCTCTTCGCGTTCACCCGAACGAAAGGCCAGAGCGATGCACCCGTAAGAGCGCTCGCTCCCGCGGTACCTCCCTCATGTACATCGCTAATTCCACGATAATATTTATTTGACTTAGTTGTTTTTATTTTTCTTTATTTTGCCGTTGTTTTATTTTATATATATATATATTTTTTTTTGTTTGTGGTCCTCGTCCTTTGTACTTTGCTTATTCTGGGCAATAATTTTTTACATCAGGACCTATCTCGGGAATTGAATATTTTCCTTTTAACTTTTTGGAGGACTTTAAGATATTATCCTGAAAGGACTCGCCGCTCCTCCATGACTGACTTTATTGTTTTTTTGTGTATTTTATATATATTCGTTAATTTATTTTGTTTTGTTTTATCACGTTTTTTTTTGTGTTTTCCTTAGTCTATATTGTTGAGTGGTATTTATTCATTTATTTATTTGTTTGATGTTGTTTTGGTTCTTTTAATTAAAAAAAAATTTTTTGTGTGGTCCAATTATTCCGTTATTCCTTTTACTTTGGTCCTGTTTATTTATTTATTTTTTTTACTTTTTTCTTTTTTTCCTAATTTTATTGTTTTTTTTTATGGTTTTATTTTCTTTCCATTCGAAAACCGAATGACGGTACCGAAAAGATCTTTCAGCTGGTACCCCGAGGGGGCAAATAATTTCTTTTTCTTTTCTTGGATTTATTTAATTCTTTATAACGTTGGTGGGTGATCCCCGGGAAACGGTTTTGGGGAGTGAAATCGACTGCAGGTTAAGTCACGGTACACGCGGATGACGGTCCTCCTGGGCAGAATGACGTCTTTTCGTTGACACAGGAGGAGAATGATAATGCGATGAATACCAATCCATTCCAACATTCGTCTCCAGTCAGAACAGATCATATGCATTCCCGTCACTCAACGCCGGCGATCACAGCGTGCGACATCTTGCGGAAGTGGAATGTCTCTTTCTCCACTAGACACGGGAATGATATAGATGTATTTCTCGTGCGAGTTGAAGATGGCCGAGGCCTCGTAACAATCTCAGATCAAAACCTAATGAGTTGTATACCCCTATTTGTAAAGACGATAGCTTATCATTGGTTCAAATTAGAACGGTCCCGGTGTACCTCATGGAAGAAATGTAAGGAGGCCTTCCAACAACGCTTTGGGGACCCCGACTTTCAATTTACGCTACGAGAGTAGATCCGAACGCGGACGCAGGGAGTGGAAAAACGGGTAGCAGATTATTTAACATGCACGTGGAATTTATTTGTTAGAGCCGTACCGCTGTTCCCGGTCAAAGTAAAGGTGAAAATTACTTTCCAGAACTTGCTGCCTAGACTCCATGTGGCTATACCCTTAACTGATACCTTGGACCTGGAGGGTTTGGAAAAAAATTGCAATCCGAGTCGAGCGTAGCTACTTTGCCGTCAGCTCGTATCATGCACCTCCTACTCCGGAGAGATCGATGCTCCCGGAGCTCGCCAATCATCAACCTGGCAGGCCATAGAATCATGTCACTTTTGGTATGTTAGAGCAAAGTCCCGCACCGATACGGGAAAACCAAGGCTCGGCACGCCGATTCATGAATCCCTTCGCAGGTAGAAATCCACGAAATTTTGTTTCCACCCCGCCTCATCAGGTCAACTTTGGAGACCGGCCTAGAGGAGGATCAACAGGGGCTTCCCGTGGTGGGTATTCGCCTGCACCGGCTTTTCGATGATTTCGAGAGGATGTGCGGTGCGTAGTACGGTCCGATGCTACCGACGCGGCAAGGAGGGTGAGATGACCAGAACTCCCCACAACTGCTCGGGAAATGGCGATGGGAGTTGCCGATAAGGAGAGAGGCGTCTTCTTCAATCCGGGAAAACTCCCCGATAACTATACCAGAATATCTGTGTAGTCCGGTAGAAGACAATAGCGGAGCTCGGCACGTCTTGGTCATCTGCCTGGAAATTTTCGGTCGACTACTGCCCGCGTTGGTGGACTGCGAGGCAACTAACTCCTTCGTTAGCACCGAGAGATTATTGAGGATGGCCAGGTTGGGCTATTCAGGACGGCCAACACCAGAACATCACAGCACCATCGCTAATGGACATCAGATTACCTGTACAGAGGAGGTTGAATTCAGCGCAACGTTGAGGGGTCGTTAGAACAGACTCACGGCACGAGTCTATCCTGACCTTCCTGTCCCGTTGCTATTGGGCCTCGATTCTCTTTTCCTGTTAGGGATTGAAGTGGATCGAAGGAGGCGTAAGTTGTTTTTCAGCGGGGAAACTACGGAATTCAACTTCGAGCCAGCACAGGATTTGGAGAACACGAGGCTGTGGATCGGGCAGTCGATCGCATGCTGGAGGCCGATGTGACCGAGCCTCCCACCAGCGAATGGAGCACTCTGATCCTGATGGCGGCAAAACCCAACGGCACTTTCAGGTTCTGTCTAGATTTTCGCAAAGTGAACGAGGTTTCAAAGAAAGACGCGTATCCAATGCCTTACATGAGTCATATATTGGATTGCTTGCGGTCAGCCAGATATATCTCTACTCTGGCTCTGAGTCAGGCTTTCCATCAAATCCCGCTGGATCCGGAGTCTCGAGAGATCACGGCATTCACGGTCCTTCATAGGGGGCTGTTCCAGTTTAAGAGAATGCCGTACGGACTGACTACAGTACCGGCCACGTTTCAGCGCTTATTAGACCGGGTTATTAGTCCCGATATGCAGCCTCATGCGTTTGCTTATCTGAATGATATTGTCATCGCGACCGACACTTTCGAGAAACACCTGGAGTGACTGAAACGGGTCTCCCAGAAATGGTTCTGGGAGAGGAACAACAGAGGGCTTCCGACCACCTGAAGAAAGTGTTGACAGAGGCACCAGTGTTGGCACGTCGCGATTATACCGAGAAATTCACACTCCAGACAGACGCAAGTCTGACCGGTTTGGGAGCTGTTCTCACACAAGAACCGAATGGGGCGGAACACCCGATTGCCTACGCGAGTTGTAGTTTGACGAGTGCGGACCGTAATTACGATATTCGGGAGCTGGAGTGTCTAGCAATCCTATGGTCAGTAGAGAAATTTAAACCATATCTGAATGGGTATCGTTTACCGTCATCACCGATCACGCGAGTTTGAAGTGGTTACTGTCCCAGAAGGAACCGAAGAGGAGAGTAGCCAGATGGACATGGAAGCTCTTGAATTCGGACTTCGATGTTTTACATCGGAAGGGCTCACAAAATCAGCTGCCTGATGCTCTGTCCCGAATGTTTGAGTCTGTAACTCCTGGGAACGATACCGAAGAGGATGACTGGCCTGACGTGATGGGTTTGCCAGCCCAAGCTTCTGCCAGCCCGCTGCTCACGCTTCCTCCTGGAGAAAGAGATCCTTGGTATGAGAAGAGAGTCAAGGATGTACAAAAATCCAGCACGCTATCATGACTGGATATACAAAGATAATAAATTGTTCCTGCGACGAAGGACGTCTCGTCTGGACTCGCTCGACACTGTCTGGAAACTGGTTGTCCCACGATATCAGAGAGCTGTCATTCTCTACTAGAACCATGATGTTCCGCAAGCGGGTCATCTGGGAATCGACAAGACCTTTAAGAGAATAGTAAGTTTATATTATTGGCCGGGCTTGTACAGAGACGTTGCCAGATATGTCAAGCTCTGTGACATCTGCCAGCGTACCAAGTCAGGACAGGGACCACCGATGGGCCTGATGGGCCGTCGGGTTACTGAGGAACCATGGACGGTGATGGCAAAGGGCATTATGGGGCCCTTTCTATCCAGTCGGTTCGGGTTTACCTATATTCTAGTAATCCAGGACCTGTTTACCAAGTGGGTGGAGTGTTGCCCATTAAGAAAGGCTACTGGGAATAAAATCAGGGAGGCGTTGGAGGAGTTAATGCTTTTCCGGTGGGGTGTACCGGAGGTTCTCTTAACCGATAATGGGACGGAGTTTGTCAACGTAAACTTACGGGCAGTGGTAACCGAGTATGGCATTTTCCACACCACTACTCCACCGTACTACCCCAGGTCAACCCCGTTGAGAGGGTGAACCGGGTTCTTAAGACCATGATTGTGTCTTTCCTGGAAAATGATTCTCGGGAGTGGGATTTGCATTTGGCGAAGTTTCGCTTCGCATATAACACCGCGTACCACTCATCGATAAATACTAGTCCCGCGTTCCTGAATTTCGGTCGAACACCATGACCTCACCAATTCCTCAGGAGGATTCCCGAAGGAAGAGAGATAGTTGCGACAGACGCTCATAGGTGGTCAGCGCGATTGAACCATTTACAACCCCTCAGGGATAAGGTTCAGCACGACCTTGAGATTTGTCACCAGGTGTGTACAAGCTGCAAGATTGTGAGGGGGGTATCGTTCGGAAGGTTTCGATTGACGACTTGAAACCTTATCGGTCCCGTGCCCCGTTTAACATTTCAGAACATGAGGATGGAACTTATCGAGCTGCTGCGTCGCATAACGCTGCGATTGGACCAGGGGTGTTTCAGTCTCACGTCGACGGACCGAGAGGCGCAATGACGTTGGACGCGGGTGTGCCGAGTTCTGGAGAACCTGGTTCGGGCATGTCCAGTGGTTCGGAACACCCCCCCCCATGACTCTCAATGTCGGAGGTGGGGAGGGCTCTGACTGTGCTCCGGAAGGTGAGGTGGTGGCTGGCGTCGGACGAGCCCGTAGAGTCGGAGCCACGTGGCAAGGCCGATGGCGGTCACCCCGTCCGCACGGAGGGCGGGGTGAAGGAGGAAGGAAAAGAATCGAACTCTCCCGAATCCGAGCCCCGCCCCTCTGGTGCCCGTGGGGTACGATGAGCGGAAAGTGTCTCGTCCTCGTTCCGTCGATGTGGGCCCGCGGAGGACTTGCCGCTGATGTGGGAAGGTGGGCCACCTGATGGCGGGCTGCCAGAAGACCCAGTCAGCGTAGTGGCGTTGCTATTCGTGTGGCCGTTTTGGGGTGACGGTGTGGACGTGCTCGACATGCGGTCCTATGTACGCCTCGTCGGATGGATAGGCGGGGATTCGAGAGACGTGGGGAAGGAAGGGGGCGAGGGCCAAATATTGAAATAAAGATAAATCGAACTCGTGTCGGACCCTTAGAGGTTGTGTACGTCATTGTGTTTAAATTCTCCCCAGTTCCCTTACATGCGGTTCCCCGTCCCAGTGTATACAGGTTCCGAGTGAAGATGGGTTGGACCGGTCAAGGTGGATACCCCTTGTCTCTTGTTTGTTTTTTTTTGGTACTGCAACAGGACGAGTAAGCGGAGAGGCCGGATGGACGGTGCGAGGTACATCTATTTAGGGTATTATCGGCCTTTCTACAAGCTCGTGCGAGCCTATGAGATCGTGGGATGCAAGAGTTGGACGTGCGATCGTAATTCGGTTTCGGAAAAACCGGGGGGGAAGCGAGCTTTTTCGGCTGAGGGCGGCCGTGTCTAAGGGAGGGAATCTTGTAACGCGGCAAGATATTCGTGCGCTGCCTCCTCCTCACGCTACGGCTTCCACACGATCTCACAGGGCTCTATAATAAGATCGCCAGACTTTATTTAATTTATTTTTTTTGTATTAATTTTTTTTATTACTTGTACGACCGGAGGACGGAGAGAAAGAAAGAGAAGGAGCGCACCACACGCACCGATTGTCGGCTTCGGGATCCAATAACGTCCTCTAAGGAAAGAGGATACAGACATTTTCCACCTCTCTCTGTTGGGATATACAGCCGTCCCGCTCGGCGTTCATCTACAACCAATATGCGATTATCTATCCTCGGCCATATCGACGCTGCTTACGAAAACTAGCATGTTTCAGATTTCTTACGAAAACAAGCACGTTTGATAGCAGCGCGAAAACTAGCATGTTTCGGCTTTTGCCACGAAAACTAACATATTTCGATATTCGCCGCGAAAACTAGCATATTTCGGCTTTTACCACGAAAACTAGCAGGTTTCGACTTTCACCGCGAAAATTATCACGTTTCGACTTTCACCGCGAAAATTACCACGTTTCAGTATCACTGGAATTGTTTCGCATTTCGTACTCCACGTTTTTTGAACATCCTTTTTTACTCCAAATTGACGAAGTATTTTTGCTTGTCATTTTATACTGTTTTATTTTTTGTTTGACTTTATTTCATACATATTTTACTGTTTGAATTTTGGTCTGCTAGGCTTATCATAAGATGGCAAACAGCAAATGCCTCGTCATTTTGGATTAAAAAAACCATGGTCAAAAAAATTAGAGAAAAGAAAATCGAAAACAATTTCAGTGTATGCAAAGTTAACAATGTCAGTTTTTTCCCTCTTGCTACTTCTTCCAAGACCTGACATTTCTCGAGATATCTCAATCGATTGTTTTGAAGATTTTGTCAACTGTACTTTATACTTTTAGTCAGGAGTGTATAACTCCGACAAACCTTTCCGTAGTACTACTATTTTTCGATGAATATGGAAAAGTTTGTTTACAGTCCGAGAAAGTACAGAGCGTATGTTTTGTTTTTTTCGCGCGAAGTAAACACTATAACATAGTGTTTAATAAAATGTCTCTCATATTATGAGAGACATTTTGACGAAGGGCATCACACTATCGTTCCTTTCCCCCGATATTGCAGCCGTTCAAAATTGTCTTTACCTCATTGTTAGTCTGTGACAAGCTTCCTGACGAGTATAATGACTACAGTACTTTTATTAAATTAGAATATTGGAGTTTTTGGTGTGGTGAATAGCTGAAAAGTTAATAGTGGATCATCGTTGATCACTCCAAGATTGTGTTTTTTTTTAATGAAATAAAAACACAATGAATGATTCTTCAGACTGTAAGTAGAATATACTTTTTATAAACAATAATTTTTATCAATTTCATCGCTGAATCCGAAACTTGAAGTCATGAAAAATATCATTGATGAACAATTTTAGTTTTTCAGTGGTGGAATATTGCGTTTCCTGAAGCGCGTGCGATTGAAAATGATAATGCGGCTGTGATTAGCGATGTCACCCTACATTCATGCCAGCCTGGTGAGTCACATATTTTTTAATATCTTGAAAAACAATTCATTTTGACAAAATAACAACCCGAACACCCGATCCGAAGCGCATTTGATAATAATATAGATTACAATGAAGAAAACACCGCGCGTTCCAACGAAGCTGCACAAGATTGCCGGGTCCGTAAATGCCAGCGTACGAACCAGCCAAGAACGCTTACTAGAAAATGCATAACTCAGAAGGAGTTGTGGATTGATGTTGGAGCTAAAAAAGCTAGGGTCTGTGGAACCGAAGGAACTGGTAGAAAAGGGGTTTCTATACTTGCAAGGACAGTTCGCGAGGGATGCAACGAAAATTGCCGATTCAAATGCATTACGCCTATCACAGACGAGGAACGCCAAATTATGTTCAAACATTTTTGGGACCTTGATGATACTACCAAGAAGCAGCAATGCATACTCCATTAGGTGAAAACGAAGGAGCTTTCTCACGAATCTGACGACGAAGCCATCGCTAACCAAAAACAAGTGGCGCATAGGTATCAACTGCCCGACAAAAATAAAAAATTAGTCAAAGTCTGCAAAAAAATGTTTTTGGACACTCTGGGTAAATAATTTAAGAATCAATATTTTTACATAAATTAGTGATAAGTCCACAAAGAAAATGGATAAATGGAAAAAATGGATGGATGGAATGGGGATAAGGAAACGGATTGTTTATCATTTATTACCTTTGTTATAGATATATCATATCAGTGGATTAGAACTTCTGATAAGAAAATGAAGGCTGCTAATGAAACCCTTGTCATAGGACGTGATGAACGAGGGAAACATTTCAACACACCATTTAATGTTCCTGACACTTTAAAAAACGTCGTTCGAGAGCACATAAATTCATTTCCCGTCATAGATTCTCACTATTGTCGAGAAAACACAACAAAAAAATATTTGGAAGAAGGACTGAGTCTTTGTAAAATGTACAAATTGTACAAAGACAATATTGAACAAAGAGGCGAAAATTCCTTTGTGTCCGAACAAATGTACAGACGAATTTTCAACTCAGAGTTCAACTACGAATTTTTTATTCCAAAAAAAGACAGGTTGGTTTGTTATTTCTTTGAATGTTAGATACAAATTATTTGCTTATCGGCTTAAAATGTAATCACTGCAGGCAGTACAAAATAAATTCAACGATTATTCATGTATTTTTAAGGTGTGAGCAATGTGAGACATTTTCTAATCTCGCGGAAAGTGATCGGGATTATCACAAACACGAGAAACACCTAGCTTATAAAAAGAGAGCTAGACAGCTAATGTGAGATGATAAAGCCCGAGCGATCGAAAACTCCTCCTATTGTGCAATCAATTTTGATTTGCAAAAAGTTTTGTCAACTTCGCGAGCGGAAATCGGGCCTCTTTATTACATGTCTAAATTGTGTGTTTGGAATTTCACGATTTATGACATGGCCAATCACGAAGGACAATGTAATGTGTGGAACGAGACCGTTGGTTTAAGAGGAGCAAATGAAATAACTTCATTTTTATGGAGCTATTTCAACGAAAAACAACTGCTTGGTGTCCGTGAATTTGCTCTGTATAGCGACAAATGCGGTGGACAGAACCGGAATAAAATTGTCTTCAGCCTGTTCATCAAGGCCGCAAATGATTTAGGAATAAAAATTACCCATAGGTATATCATTTTATATGAAAATATGAATATCAATCTTTCAATAAATTAATCATTTCGTGCTATTCTTTAGATTCCTCGAAGTTGGTCACACTCAATGAGACGGGGACTCCATGCATGCACGCATCGAGGAGCACTGTTGTAACAAATCGGTGTACACACAGCAACAATGGTGCACACTTATGAAAGAGGCCAAAACAACGATGCCTTACTCCGTCAATGAAGTACCACAAAGAGAAATTCACGATTTTTTAGAAATCTCAAAAATGTTTAACTGGACGCCAATTAAAATTGCGAGTATTCGGGAAATATTTGTTCCACCTTACGTCGATACAGTCCGCGTTAAATATGATTTCGATCAAGAAGGACGCAAGATGAAAATCTTTAAAAAAAAACAAAAATATGAATGATGTTCATTCATTTCAATTGAAACAGACATCACATAGGAAATTGCCTCTTACTCCAAGGAAAAAAAAAGATTTACAAGCAATGCTTGACAGAGGTATCAAGCTTTTTCGAGAATATTAGACGATAGCGATCTCTAAGATTCCAGTAAATTTGTTAAATCGTATTTTTAATACCGTTATTATTTTTTTAATAGAAAACGAATATAAATGTTTAAGGGTGTACGGGCGATACACCCTTGATATTTTTCGTTTATTCCTTATAGTGCTCCCGGAAAAATTATTCAAACATTTGTGAAAGTTCTGAATCTTATTTGATTTAGTTCGGCAAATATACTACTTTTTCCAGTGCAAATCTAAATATGCTAGTTTTCGTGGTAAAAGCCGAAACATGCTAGTTTTCGCGGTGAATATCGAAATGTGCTAGTTTTCGTGGCAAAAGCCGAAACATGCTAGTTTTCGCGTCGAATATCGAAACGTGTTAGTTTTCGTAAGAAATTTGAATCGTGCTACTGTTCGTAAGCAGCGTCGATATGATCTACTAGCAGTAACCAACCTATCCCATGGGGTTCACCTGCCGGACTGAGCTACACATCTCTATTATCTGTTGTTAATTTATGCGTTGTCCAGCTGAGGCGTTAGTCTTGGTTATCACCGATTCCCTCAATTAACTGAGTTTGGCTCGTTACGAGGGGATCATAGTTCACGGGCACGCGTGCCGGCAGGACCTCAGGGCTTTTTCCCGGTTATCGTTGAGCGAGCAGGATGTAGCGTACGCTCTTCGGTTGTTCCGCTCTACCGTTGGCATTATCAGAAAAAACTGTTAAGGCGAGGAAGCGGAACGCTGTCTGTCTGTAACATTAAAGTCATCCGGTATACAATCCCTATTCGCCGCCGTACGATTAGGACGTAAGGAGCGAGGCTGTCGACGATAATCGAGGTTTTCCCGGATCCACAAAAAACTTCGCTGCAGCATCGTCCCGGTGAGCTCTCTTTCTTTCTACGGTATTTCGCCATTTATTGTTCGCTGACGTATAAGTCCACTCGAGCTTGGTCGTACCTGCGACTTTTGTATGCCACGCGCACAATATAAATCGTATCGGGATATATCGCCTCAATTAGACTGTAACATCGAGATCATTTGGCGGTAAGAGCCGGGAAGAAGTCACTTTGTTCTTTTTGTTACTCTTCTGTATTCGTTTACTGTGTAACCGCGCGTGCGCTAGTACGTTATCCCGTGGTATGTTCGTGTGTGAGGGATTTGAACGTTATAGACCGTGTCGCAGATTTTCCAGAATAACTGAGGTTTATTGATTCACATTATTTTATTTATTTTCTCTTATTTATTTTATTTACTTGGACGTTATTGTACTTTTCTTTTGTAAGCTTACGCAGTGCGGTTCAAAACGTATCTCGCGTTGCTAAATCGTCCGTTACTTCTGTTATCTTCACTTAACTAATGGAGGGATTATTGCGACTATATTGACGTGAGTTATTTTATTATCGGTTGCTATTTGATTTCATTGAATGGATACTTGATAATTATTATTTCATTTATGAGTTATTCTCGGTTTGGCCTGTCAACGATTTCCAAGTTGGAAGATTCGAACAAGTAGATGCTTCGCGTACGCGACCTTCCGGCGTCCCGTCATTTTACAGTTATTTTGTCTGTGTGGGATTGGACCGGTATAGGCCGTATCGCAGGCATAATTTCGAGACGACCTGTTATTTGACTTTGTCTGACCGTGTTGCACGCATACCGGCAGGTCCTCCTGGCTTTTTCCCGGTTACCGTTGAGCGAACAGGACGTGGCGCTAAGCGTAATTTGGTTGTCCCGCCCAACCGTTGGTCTTGTTTGATTCTATTGCAACGTATCGTTGGTACCGGAGGACCTCTCTTCGAAAATTGTATCGCGATCCGAGTCGAGGGAAAAGACTAATGTAAGTCAGGAGAGAATCGTGGGATGTCGATCTTGTGATTATCGAGGATTTACAAAGAACATCGCTGCAGCATCGTCCCGGTGAGCTTTCTTTCTTTCTACGGTCTTTCGCCATCACTTTTATTTTCGCTGACTTATAAGTCAATTTGAGCTTGGTCGTACCTGCGATTCTTGCATACCACGCGCATAGCATTATTCGTGTCAGCACAGACTGCGTTTAGTAAAATGTAATATCGAGATCGTTTGGCGGGAAGAGCCGGGAATAAGTCGCTCGGTGTTTTCTGTCACTTTTACGTATTCGTTTATTGTAAGGCCGTGCGCGCATTAGTACGTAATCCCGTTGTGTGTTCGTGTGTGAGGGATTGTTACATTGTAGACCGCCTCGCGGATTGTTCAGATTGACTGAGGTTCATTTGTTTTATTTATTTATTAAAAATTCCAATCAGTCAACCCTCGAATCAGAATTATGGAATTAATTCACAATCAAAGTTGGAAAATTGCACTGGATGCATTTACGAAAAAACAGCCCCCACGTCTTGTATACAACACGTTTCCTGGAATGGAGGAAGAACGTAGAGTTGGTCGCCGATCATTACCTTATAAGCCTACGAACTCTCACGGACATTATATATTACGCCAAGCTGGGACTCCTTCACCCAGAATTCTTGAACCTTGCTACTTGGGAATTGGTTATTCGAGATACAAAGCAAAGTCAGCCACAATTTGGTGTGTCCATACCATTATCAGACATACATTCAAGCACCATATCGAGAATTTCTCGAGTTTCGACATCCTATTAGGATGGGAAAATTATCATTATTATACACATCCCCTTGGTGGATCCTGACCTATATTCTCTGTACAAACTTAACTCCTTCCCTATGCCTCAAATTATCAGTAATACCACGGAAGGAACAGCATATGTATACCTAAGAGCTACGTATCTGATGTTTTCTAGAAAACGTAGTAGATATGCATTGCTTGGCACATCCGAGTTACAAGAATGCCAATGGTTAGATACCTACCAAATATGCATACCGAACTACCTGATTTTAACGTTCTTTCTCGCCCTATATGCGAAGTAATGATTTTGAATAACGAAAACAGCAAAGTGTATGACGCCTGCAACGTCAGAATTATCAAAGAACAGCACTCCTACTGGAAGCATCTCGAGACGACCAAAGAATAGTTATACTCCCTCTCTAATAAAGAAAAAATGTACGTCACATGTAATAGTGAGTCTCAGGAAATTGAAACAGTGGGAAGAGGAATCATGCGAATATCTCCAGGATGTGTCATCCATAACGACCATGTAACCATGATGGGATCACTCCTGTCCAAGGAAACACGTAGAAAGTCTCGCCAGGCAAAGACCCCCCTGCACATCGCAGAATTACTATCTCAGTCCACGAAATCTCAATCGTTACGACAAGCAAACCCATGGTTTACTTTGGCACCTACGACTAGCACTCAGACATAATTGGGATCCCTGTCATTCGGTATTAGTTTAATCGAAGTAAAATATATCTGGCAGAAGCCGACACTCACCAACTAACTATAGCTAAACAACAAACTTTTGTAGAAATTCTCATTCTCAGAGGAATAATTTTGATGGCTACAGTAAGTCTTTTCATTGCAATAAATTGTGTGCTCTCTCTCTCTCTCTCTCTCTCTCTCTCTCTCCGCAAATACGTACGCAGGATATGGAATAGTTCCAAGAATAGAAGAAGAATTCCTCCAATAGTTACGTGTCTATGGAAACCCCGCATGCCGGTATACGACTCCACGACGTTATATATCAAACACCATCCTCACATCGATACGATACGGATCGTATCAACTAATCCTAATCCCTTGAATAACCCGAATACTCAAAGGAATTTATTTACGACGTTCCACCAAAGGGCCGTCCTATGGCCATAGCTACGGTTATAACGCAAAACCCCTTCTCTAACCACATTGAGCAGACCTATGACTCAGAAATACACACTCTAGTGTAACACCGTCCACCTTCTTCTTTTTTTAAAAATTTATTTTATTATGTTTATCTCTCCCTCTCTTTTTTTTTCTTCTTCCTCTCTTCCTTCTATTCCCCTTATCCCGCGAGAGAACCTGGGGGACTCCCACATGAAAGAAGTAATAATAGTTCTCCCTCCCAACCACATATTTACACAAGCTTCTGTATCCCCGACCGGATAGAGGTCAAATACCGCTGAAGTGAACCCAAATCGGATAAAGCGATAGTAATAATTACGAATATCTACTTATTTACTTATATTACGTCTTTGTTTTGATATTTTTCTGAAAGTAATGATGATTAATATTGACTAACTAGTATCTAATTTGCTTGAAAATTTCGTCATCTTTAGTACTTCTTGAAATAATATCAGGGGTACAAATTGAAAATGCGGGTTTGATAACAGATGGCGTTACTAACGCTATACGCATCAGGCAGTACTGTGACTATGTTCATGTCAAAGCTACGTCTTATAGCTTTAATTTTCAGTATGTGTCAATTTGTCGCAGTGTCAAATTCATAGTTTTTTTGAGCTCTCAATATGTCGAGTTTCGTGCCAACAAAACAGCATTTGCGGGAAGTTTTAATTTACTTCTTTAATTTGAAGAAAAGTGCTGCTGAAGCACATCGATTGGTCTCCGAGGCTTATCCGAGTCATGTTCCATCGGTTTCAACGTGCGAGAGATGGTTTGTGCGGTTTAGAAGTGGTGATTTTGACGTTGAGGACAAAGAGCGGCCGGGCCAAGTGAAAAAGTTTGAGAATGCTGAATTGGAGGCAATACTCAATGAAGACTCGTGTCAAACTCAACAAGAGCTCGCAGATTCATTGGGAGTGACACAACAAGCCATTTCCCATCGTATAAAAGCCCTCGGAATGATCCAAAAGCAAGGACATTGGGTGCCGTATGAGCTGAAGCCGAGAGACGTCGAGCGCCGTTTTTTTGCATGCGAACTGCTGCTCGAACGGCAAAAACGGAAGGGTTTTTTGCATCGCATTGTCACTGGTGATGAAAAGTGGATCCATTACGATAACCCGAAGCGCAAAAAATCATATGGTTACCCCGGCCATGCATCATCATCGACGGCCAAACCAAATATTCACGGCGCCAAGCTCATGCTCTGTATTTGGTGGGACCAGCTGGGTGTGGTGTATTATGAGCTATTGAAATCGAACGAAACCATCACAGGAGCACTATACCGAACTCAATTGATGCGTTTGAGCCGCGCACTCAAAGAAAAACGGCCACAATACGAGCAAAGACACGACAAAGTAATTTTGCAACATGACAACGCTCGGCCACATGTTGCAGCGCCGGTCAAAACATACCTACAAACGCTGAAATGGGAAGTCTTACCCCACCCGCCGTATAGCCCAGATATTGCTCCTTCCGATTACCACCTTTTCCGATCGATGACACATGGCCTAGCTGACCAGCGCTTCCATTCTTACGAAGAAGCCCAAAAATGGGTCGATGACTGGATAGCAGCCAAGCCGGCCGAATTTTTTCGCGACGGTATCCGTAAATTGCCAGAAAGATGGGAAAAAGTTGTGGCTAGCGATGGACAATACTTTGAATAATTCATTTGTTACCATTTTTTCAGAATAAACGTTCAAAAATAGAAAAAAATCCCGCATTTTCAATTTGTACTCCTGATACTAAATAATAATTAAATCATTTTACATTCCAGTGCTTTGAATAGATTTAACTTGCGATTATTTGATTATTTTACCATGGTTTCTAGAATGATAATAATAAAAATCATTCATGACATTTCATTTGACTACTTTCTCTAAATAATATTGACTAACTAGTATCTAATTTGATTGATAATTTCGTCATTTTAATATTTATTGAAATAATACTAAATAATAATTTAATCGTTTTACATTCCAGTGTTTAGAATATTTTTAACTTGCGATTATTTCATTATTTTACCATGTTTTCTAGAATGATAATGATTAAAGTCATTGATATCATTTCATTCGAATACTTTCTCAAAATAATATTAATTAACTAATATTTCACTTATTTTTCTGGCCCATGGTTCTAATATTCGTTAGAATAATATTAAACCCCTCTCTTATAGCGCAGGGTTCCAAAGGTTATTAAACTTGAATACTATCTTGGTTTTTATATTTTCAACAAAATAAATAAATTCAAGGGCCTAGGATTAATAAAGAGGAAAACTGAAAAATTTAAATTGAATGCTTTAGTTATTTATTTGTTTTTTTAGGCATGATTACATCACAAAGAACATTTCTAGATACTAAACAAAAGGGGAGAGAAGTAAAACATGCGCGAATCTCTCTAGCGCACCGATCTGCAACAAACAAAACAACAATGTTTAATGAAGATTTACAAATAGCTATGAAAATAGCAAAAATCAGGCTAGGAAACCTAATTGATAAATGTACAATAAAATTAGTCACATTTAAAATCCTCGGTGTATCCTCATAAGATGACTCCATCAAATCGGCTCACGGGCACTCTCCGCCTCGGAAAGCCCACGAGCTATACCCCCGATAAGCATCACTAACATCTCGTCCGTCCAGGATTCCCGCGACAAGGATACCAACGCGGTCCCTAGTAACCTTGACCAAGTGGACGGCGGAAACTCTAACTCTTCGATACCCAAGAGGTGAGACAGAACAGAACGTTCGCCACGGAAGTTCTGAAGCTTCACCACTTGTTCTCCCATCCTGCGAAGAATCGCCCACCTGAAAAATGCACACAACCAAATTTTAAATACACTCACAACTCTAATACGCGCACTCACCACTTGAATCAAACCTACTTACCACATGTCTACCAGATATTCCAACTCGGCATACAAGAATAACAAGATATTTCATTGCATTCGTGAAAAATTCGCCGCACACGTGGAGATCTACTCCAAAGGTCCTTGGCCCCTCAGGCTAGGGACCAAGTATAGATAGGTCGATAAAACCAATCGCTCACAACGACAAATAAAACTTTCGCAATTAAAGTTGGCCATGCTGAAGGAGATCCGAACGATCCGACAAGCAACACAAGAATGCCGTGCTGGACCAACTCTCTAAGGAAGCAGGACCCTTCGCAGCTCCCCGCTCCAAAACCCTTTCCAGTCTCCCAACATTTTTTATTACTACTGACGGCGAAGAACAGACTGCCTTCGTAACAGGTGGGCTGAAAATTTCGTAGGCTAACATAGAAAAAAATCTTTTTTTTGATAAAATTTGATTTTATTATTCAATATAGTTGCCTTCGAGGGCGATACAACGATTATAGCGGTCATACAATTTTTCGATACCATTTTTATAGTACGATTTGTCTTTAGCCTCAAAATAGGCTTCAGTTTCGGCGATTACCTCTTCATCGGCGCTAAATTTCTTTCTAGCGAGCATTCTCTTGAGGTCTGAGAACAGGAAAAAGTCGCTGGGGGCCAGATCTGGAGAATACGGTGGATGCTGAAGCAATTCGAAGCCCAATTCATGCAATTTTGCCATCGTTTTCATTGATTTGTGACATGGTGCATTGTCTTCATGAAACAGCACGTTCTTCTTCTTCAAATGGGGCCGTTTTTCCGCGATTTCGTCCTTTAAACGCTCCAACAACGTTACGTAATAGTCGCTGTTGATGGTTTTTCCCTTTTTAAGATAGTCGATGAATATTATACCATGCGCATCCCAAAATACTGATGCCATAACCTTGCCAGCCGACTGTTGCGTCTTTCCACGCTTTGGAGTCGGTTCATCACATACAGTCCACTCGGCTGACTGTTGATTGGCCTCCGGTGTGAAATGATGGAGCCGTGTTTCATCCATTGTCACATATCGACGCAAAAATTCGGATTTATTACGATAGAACAGCTCCAAATACTACTCAGAATTACCAATTCGTTGTTGTTTTTGGTTGATTGTGAGCTCGCGCGGCACCCACTTTGAACAGAGCTTTCGCATACCCAAATATTCTTTCACGATATGTCCAACACGTTCCTTTGATATCTTTAGGGTCTCAGCTATCTCGAATAACTTCACTTTACGGTTATCCAATATTATTTGTTGGACTTTTTTGATGTTTTCTTCGGTAACAGCCTCTTTGGGGCGTCCACTGCGTGCATCGTCCTCGGTGCTCATTTCGCCTCGTTTAAATTTAGCAAACTACTTCTCAACGGTTGATTTTCCTGGTGCAGAATCCAAATAATGTTTATCAAGCTAAGCCTTGGCTTCAACAGTATGTTTCTTCGCCAAAAAGCAATGCTTTATTAACACACGAAATTCCTTTTTATCCATTTTTTCAAACTAACAAAAGTTGCTTCACTCAAAATGCTATATCTCACAAACTAATAGTGCGACAGCTGGTAAATTTATACACGTGTCTTTCGAAGGTTAGGGTTAACTAAAAATCATATGGATTTAATACTAGTAGCGCCATCTATGTGTCAGCCTATGAACTTTTCAGCCCACCTGATAATAGTCCCCGTATTTTCTGTACATAAACTTCATGCTCGGAAGTTTTTCTGCAACGGAACAGAACTAACTCCAACACCTACCAGGTCTATAAATATGAAACCGGAATTTTTGTATAGAAAATACATGTTTATTGTATGAAAATGATAAAAAATATTTTATTCGATGTATAGCCCATCGCTAGCTATAAATTTTTCCCACCTGTCTGACAATTTGTGGATGCCACGCCAAAAAAACTGTTGCTCTTTTGAGGCAAACCAGTCATCGAGCCATTTTCGTACATTTTCGTAAGAAGTAAAGCGCTGCTGAGCAAGTGCGTGTCCCATCGATGCAAATAAGTAGTAATCGGACGGAGCCAAGTCTGGTGAGTAAGCCGCATGCGAAAGTATTTCCCAACTAAACGCCTCAATCGTTTCCTTGACCAGTTTTGTTGTGTGTAATGGTGCATTATCATGAAGCAAAATCACTTTGTGTTGCCTTTTTTGATATTCTGGTCGTTTTTCACGCAAAGCTTGATTCAAATCGATCAATTGTTGTCGGTAGCGTTCAGTATTAACGGTTTCGCCAGGTTTTAGCAGCTCATAATAGATCACGCCCTTCTGATCCCACCAAACACAGAGCATTGTCTTCCATCCATAGCGATTTGGCCTTGCAGTCGATGTCGATGGTTCGCCTGGAGTTACCCATGATTTTTTACGCTTAGGATTCTCAAAATATATACACTTTTTATCGCCAGTCACAATTCGATGGAGAAATAACTTTTTTTTGTACCTGGCGAGCAGCATTTCGCAAGTGGTTTTTCAGTTTTCCTGCTGTTTTTCATTCAGTTCATGTGGAACCCATTTTCCCATCTTCTGGATCTTTTCCATGGCCTTCAAACGTATGGAGGCGGCTTCTTGTGTCACATTTAATTGATCCGCGAGTTGTTGTTGTGTTTGAACATCATCCTCATCCAACAATGCTTGCAATTCGCTGTCTTCAAACTTTTTCGGTGGTCTTCCACGTTCTTCGTTTCTCACGTCAAAATCGCCACTTCTGAATTTTTTAACCCACTCAAAGCACTGTGATTTACTAAGAGCATGCTCACCGTAAGCTTCGACAAGCATTCGATGCGATTCTGCAGCAGTTTTCTTCAATTGGTAACAGAAAATCAATGCTGTTCGCAAATCGTAGTATTTATAGACCTGGTATAAATTTACAGATAAACCCTACGTATCCACTACTATGGAGCATGTGCATTCTCTGCTGTTTGTCGATTGTCTCGGGATTGATCGGGTACGATTGTGGAGGAGCCGCTACCAACATCACTTATTCATATTAGAGGTAGAGTATTAGGCTTATTAGAGGTATTATAGTCTAATAATAATAAGGTATTACCTTATAATAAATAGTAATAAAAACCTTATTATTATTAAAGGCAAGAGAATGCGATATTCCCCAATCCGAAGTCAACATTACAAAAAAATATATATTGGGTTGTTCGGAAAGTAATTTCGTTTTTTTTTTTATAAAAATGAAAGATGATTTCTTTATAGTGAATTAATATTTTATTCAATCCAATATTGTCCATTCTGATACAATACCTTTTGGCATCTTTCTGGCAGTAGCATGATTCCACGCTCATAAAATTTTTGTTCTTTGCTGGCAAAAAAACTGATCCAAGTGACTTTTGACCTCTTTTCTTGAATTAAACGTTTTACCGTCTAAAAAATTTTGTAGAGACCAGAACAGATGATAATCTGAAGGTGCCAGGTCTGGAGAGTATGGTGGGTGTGGCAGTATATCCCATCCAAGCTCTAAAATTTTTTACCGAGTGATCGAACTTGTATGTGGTCTCGCATTATCTTGTTGGAACACTATACCTTTCCTATTGACCAATTCTGACCTTTTTCTTTTAGGTGAATCATTCAATTTGTCCAGCTGATGATAGTACACTTCAGAATTGATCGTTCTGTTGCTCGGTAGAAGCTCAAAATAAACGATTTCTTTGAAATCCCACCAAACGGATAGCATAACCTTTTTTTAATGAATATTGGCTTTCGGAGTGCTTTGAGCCGGTTCATCTTTTCTACTCCAGGATCTTTTGCGCTTAACATTGTTGTAGACAACCCATTTCTCGTCCCCAGTGATGATACGCTTAAAAATAGATCATTTTCTTGGCGTTTGAGAAGCAAATCACAAACGTCAATGCGATGGCACAAATTTTTTTCCGCAAGAAGATGAGGAACTCATATGTTGAGCTTTGAGGTTAAACCTAGCCGTTTCAAATGATTATGAACGGTCGAATTCGATAAATTTAATTTCTCAGCGATCTCACGAGTTGTTATTCGCCGGTTTGCATCAATTAATGCCTTTATTGTGTCTTTATCAGCTTCAACTGGCTTCCAGAACGTGGTGCATCTTCGAGATCAAAATTGCCGGATCGACATTTTGCCAACCAGTTTTGGCACTGGCGCTCACATCTTCCCCATACACATCGGATAATTTTTTTCTCTCTTGAACAGAATTTTTACCTTTTCTATAGTAAAAAAGTAAAATATGCCGAAAATGCTGTCTTTCACTTTCCATATTTATAAGGGCATCAACCAAAAACTACTGTGCAGAATAAATTGAATTTTTTCACCAGCAAGCCTTGTTATATCAGCTGTCGAAATACATATGATTATGCGGCGTAACTGTGAAGTTGGTTGTGAAATAATACAATTAAGTTCTTTGTTGGGAAAAAACGAAATTCCTTTCCGAACGACTCAATACAATTACTACAGATTAATCAGTATAGTTCTGTCCAAGTAATTCAATGTAAAGTGGAAATTTACCGAGAAATCCATAAATGTGGTATATTCTGACACACGATGGGAGTATTAGATGGGGTATACGCTGACGTGGATACAGTATCTTATGATAATTGTCGACAAATGCATCACGATGGTTCACTAAAGGTGTGAAAAACTGAGACAACAGGAATTCTTCACAATTACACTACTACTAAGCCAGTCGCTATTGCTGGTCAAATAGACGCCGATGGAGGTTGCCAGGGAGTGTATTATTTTGACCCTTACGCCAACTGGAATAAAGTGATTGTTAAAGGAATAGTAAAAATAACTTTAAAGGATTACACAGCTGAAGTGAGTGTAGAATCTAATAAAATACATTTAAAACCAGGAGTAAGATGTGAATTAAATGAGGGCTTATGCATCGATATTGACGGAGGCGACACATACTGGAATCCCCTACCCAAAGAGTCCTGTAAATCCAATAGGTACGGACTTCTTTATGAAGCGAGGAGAGCTACCCCCGGTCGGGCTTCCATAATGCTCAAATCTTCATGCGCAGTGAATGTAGCCAAAAGTCAACAGGTTTCACCATCCATGATGGACCTGGCCACCACAGCTGTGACACGTGACGCCATTGAGCATTGGGGGTGAGTTCCTGAATTTCAGCTACTCTGTTTCGGACATAGTCTTTCCACCGAGCGGGATGAGCTTTGATCCAGGTGAGAGTTACCGACGAGTCCGTCCATAGGTGAGTTGATGAGATTTCGACCATGAATGTGGCTTGAACGTATGCAACCAATTTTGCAAGTAACAGTGCAGCTATCAGTTCAAGCCGTGATATGGTGAGCTTCTTGAGTGGTGCCACGCGCGTTTTTGAGCAGACAAGTGAACTAACATTTCCTGTGGAAAATAAGTTAACAGTGATATAAATCACTGCAGCCATGGCTAGTGAGATGCATCAGAGAAGCCATGAAATTCCACTGTTGAGTTGCTCCATGTGTTGAACCACCGAGGAATTGAGATTCTGGCCAGATAAGTGGGATCTTCTCTGATTGCAATCCATCGTGTTGAAACCTGGGATGGCAGTGGATCATCCCAGTTGAGCTTGAGAAGCTAGAGCTCTTTTAGAAGTATTTTGGCTCTGATCACAACTAGTGCGACGAAACCAAGTGGATCAAAGAGTTGAGCCACCTCGGAAAGAACGAGGCGTTTTGTGAAAATTTCTCGAGTTGAGTTGAACCGAGATTAAAATGTGAACTTGTCCTCATGAGGAAGCCAAGTCAAACCAAGATTTTTGTCTCGCAGTTGGCCATTGAGATAGCTGAGTTTGACGATGATGAAATACTAACAAGGACCTTGATGTCCGACGAGTGCCACTTGGCGAGTGGAATCCCGCCCGCCATGCACAAGTCCTTGAGTTGTTGAGCAATTTCAATGAGTTGATGAGTTGAATCCGCCCCTCCGAAGATGTCATCCACGTACCTGCCAAACGTGAAAGCTGGCCCAGCAAGCGGAAAGCGATGACCTTTATCTTCAGTGAGCTGCATGAGAGTTCTGACTACCAAAAATGGAGCAGCCTTTGTACCATATGTCACGGTTAATAAGTGATATGCCACTGGGTTGAGTTGAGCATCCTTCCATAAAATTCGTTGAAGATTCCAGTCTTCTTGATGTATCCGAATTTGTCGATGCATTTTTGTAACGTCAGTGGTAAAGATGTGTCTGTGATGACGGATCCAAATGAGGACGTCCGAAATATTGAGTAACAGATTAGGACCAGTGTACATGATGTTATTGAGATACTTTACAGATGATGTGGCGCTAGAGCTATTAAATACCACACGTAATTTGGTGGTGACGTAAGTTGTTCATATTCGTCCATGAATTGCGAGTAGAGCTGACGGTATTCAGCAAATGCATCAGCATTTGAGATTTTCCGTATAATGTGTTGCAGACACCGA
This sequence comes from Cylloceria caligata, assembly GCA_963942595.1. Taxonomy (NCBI): domain Eukaryota; kingdom Metazoa; phylum Arthropoda; class Insecta; order Hymenoptera; family Ichneumonidae; genus Cylloceria; species Cylloceria caligata. The sequence continues at coordinate 32,235,629 of OZ012705.1, read as the reverse complement.
TGTGCTTTTGAGTATGAGTTTGAGAAATTGAAAATAACGGAGACAATATGGTTACCCAAAAATTAGAAAATAATTCAGTCGCAAGACGTCACACCGACGGAGCTACTGTATTTGAGGCTCCGTTGGTATATATCTGCCTTCCTTATTTTCTCAGTGACAGTTCATATTTCGGGGAAAAATAAATTAGGTTCACGTGCAGGATGATTAGACCCACACGAACCTAATTTGCTGCTGTTTAAAATATTAAACATCTCTAAGAAAATAATGAATCTGTTATTTTGTGATTTAGTCGGTATTTCTCACTGCCTTTAGGCGAGGCGAGCAATGTGCAGGTGTGAGAGAGATAGAAGTAAACGGTCCTTCACGACGAACGGAGATAGAAACAGCTAATGTATGGAAGTGCTTATATACATAAAGGTTTAGTCTCACCTTACAGACATCATGTTTCTGGTGATTTCGAAGGTCGCCGATTTCGAATTCAGTATAAAAGATTCAAATGATAAAAAAGAAGAGTCAATATAGCCATCCAAAAGAAAACACGGATGCGAAACTTTGCACAATACTTCCTCATTATTTTTCACGTTTCACAAAACCACCTCTGTCTGAAGTATGCTAACCAATTTTGACTTCTTCATACAGGAAACTTTGTAAGAAGTAAAAAATAATTTTAAAAAGAATCTGTAAGGTTTCACTTTCTATCCTAATTTCTTTGATTTTAATGGTTCAACCCATGTAGGAATTAACTATCAGACCGCCACTGGGCAAATGTCGCAATAGAATGGCCGATCCTCGGCAATTGTTTCTAGGCTAGATATACAAATGTGATGCGTGGTAGATGTCCGAGATCCAACCGTCATTCGGCAGCTATAGCCGACGACTGGCATCTAATGTTTGGCTGTTTACCGTAAGCCAAGCACCCAAATAATAATCGGCCAATGTACGATCCAGTGTCGGGATGACAACTACCGCCGTGATCAGTATGAAGTGTAATCCATATGACAATTAATTATTAATTTCAGAAAATATCTTTTGCAACGGGTCATTATGCAATAATTTTTATAATATTATTTTATTGACATTCTAAAAAAAAGAAATCGTCTACATCAGGGGTCTCCAAACTTTCCAGCCTTCGGGCCATACTGATTACTCCAGTAAGTTCCGAGGGCCAAAACCATATTATCATTGTTGCCGGTGGTAAAAAGTGAAGTAGTCCAAAATCTGTCCGCGGGCCGAATGTGGCCCTCGGGCCGTAGTTTGGAGACCCCTGGTCTACATGAACGATTTGTCCGTAAAACTCTTCGAGCAGTGATGTTTGGGAGGATCGAACCTGAGACCTAAAGAACCTACTAAGAACTAAATAACTACCTAACGACGAGCATGCGTACCACTAGACCAAGCCGTCTATATCGATTTCTATTTCTTTAATTTCATAAACGTTACATGGAGGACGGAACAAAATGAAAATAGTGACTTGATATGGTTAAAACACGGCACTCAAGCGTTTTTGCTATCGTTGGTTACGAATTTGAATGACGGATCCAATATGTCGAAACAAAATGAAAAATGGGATTTTATTTGTATGAAACTCCGTACTCGCGGGCTTTAGAAATTAGGGATTACGAATCTAAACTCCAAATGTAAAAATAAAAAATGGTGGTTCTGGTACGGCAAAACAGAATGCAAACAGTGATTTGATTTGATGGGAACTCGATATGCTTGCGGGGTTTTAGAGGCTTTTGATCGCCGATAAAAAGGCGAGTTTGAAGCAGACGTCCAGTACTATGACGACGCTCAGCAATGGTGCACTCCATCTTTCAGTCAGTACGTGTATGACGTATCACACCAGTAAGACAGCAGTGCTGAGAGCGGCGTGTCGAACTGGAAAAATACTAATTTGCTGAACAATAATATAACAAGTATCATTTAAGTCACTCTCAGTACTCAATGCCGTCCGCCGGCAATCACGTTCATGCTGTACGAAATACAAGTGTGACCCTCAGATTAGTAATTCTGGCATTAGTATATCAGGATTTGCACATGGGACAGGTGAGGAATAATAAAAAAATACAATTACTTCAGGATGATACCCACATTTCACACGTTATGTTGAGAATGTGTCAGTATTTTCCGAAAGATTAAACGGATCTTGCTTTGATCATGAGTCAGTATTAACCGACGATTAGGAAAAAATTATAAAGACGATTATTGCGCGATGATAAGAACAACTTTACCCCGCGATTCGGCCAATAAGCGGATATAACATTTTGCTGTGAATTTGCCATCGTTTTGACTGATACCATTTAACTCTTGTCCTGGACAAGCACCAACAATTTCTTGTCTTCTAAAAGTTCAGGAAAAATATCAAACGAAAATGATCTCCCGATAGCTCGAACAGTGTTGACCCGAGATTCGGCGAAAATAAATAACTCACACATTTTATTGAAACGTGCCATTGTTTTGCGAGAGATCAGAAAGCTCTTGTCTTGATCGTATCTCAGTATTTTATCGACACCTAACGATTGAGGAATAAAGAAAAATGATGACTATTTCGCGATGATATGCCCTATCTTGAACCGAGATTCGGCCAACAGTGGGCTTGCATCTTGTTGTAAATTTGCCGTTGTTCCTACAAATACCTGTCATTCAGCTCAGTGATTGGCTCTGTTCTGCTCTACGACCTCTTCTACGATTGGGCTAGTTTAGAATATCAAGTCTTGCACGTTTTTTAGGGATCGACATGCTATTGACATTCTTATATGGATATTGGATCAAATGATGGTAAATGAGTTGTAATTGTGTTGAGAATGTGAGCCAGTACCGTGACTTCCTCCTTGGTGTAGGTGGAGCACATGATGAATTGAACCGAACCACGTGTCTGCGTTGAGTGTCTTCCGCCGATCCCCGTAATTGAAATTGATGAGTGTTTCGTGGCGTGTTGAGTTTCCGGAAGAGCTCTTCCGTAATGAAAATCAATTCCGATCCAGGATCGATGAGAAGTCGCGCCTGGTGATTCAATGCCGATGAGTGAATGTGAGAGAGTGCGGTGGCTAGTTTTTTGAGCATTTCCGTTGAGTTGCACCGATGAGGGGACGACTGCGTCAACACCTTATTGTGTTGACGGCTGTGTCTGAGTTGGTTCAGCGTCGGCAAGCGTTGCAGGTGACGCTGCAGGATGTAACATGGTGTGGTGCTGTCCTGAGCACTCCTTACAAGTCCAAGTCGATCGGCTTGACGTGGCGTTATGCCGCCCCAGGCAGTTGTAACACAGCCGGGACTTCTCCGCCATCTTGCGCCGTGCAGTTACTGTGAGTTGACAGAACTCTGGACACATCACAATGAAATGCTCAAGAGTCCGACAGCAGTCGCAGGGATACGCGAACGCGTTGGTGCGTGATGGCGGTGCGCCGCGGTCTGTGTTATCTGCAGCGTGTTGTGCAGATGAACGTTGTGTCCCGGCCTTTGCAGGAGGAGGCTTCGCCGACGACGTTCGATGTGAGTTTGAACCGAGTTTCGGAGTGGCCTTCGCCATCTCCAAAGCTCTGATTTTAGTCTCAGCAAACTCCTCGATCCTAGCAAAGGTCGAAAAATCGGATGAGCGGCCCAACGTCATGTCCCAGGCCTCGCGTGTGGTTTGGTCTAGCTGCCCACTCAGCAGCCTCACCAGCATGTAGTCCCAACGTTCTTTCTTCATTGCTAGCGAAGAAAGAACCTTGTTGGCCTCGGAGGTCGACGTGACGAGGGATGAGAGCGAACCCGCATCCTCTGAGATCGGTTTGGTGAGGAAGAGCGCATCCAATAGCTCCTGCACCAACAGCCGCTTAGTCTCGTATCGAGACGCGAGCGTCTCCCATGCCAAATTAAATGATTCGCCTGTGAGGGCGAGCCCCGAAATAAGCTTCGCCGCCGAGCCCGAAAGGCAGCCGCGCAGATACATAAGCCGCTCGACGTCGGCTAACCTGGTATTGTGAATGATCAGCGACGTGAACAAGTCACGAAACGTTGGCCATCCGGAGTAATCGCCTTTGACAGTCGGCAGCTTGATATCTGGCTACTTTGATTGGGACCTCAGCGGCGTGGCTACCGGTGCAGGACGTTGAGGTTGAGCTAGCCTCTCCATGGTCTCCCTTGCAGTAATTTTGCCGTTGACGGCCAATTTGGCCTCGATTGGCATGTCGTTTGCAAAATACTCATAGTCCATGTACGTAGGAGGCCAAGAGGTCTCCAACAGCACGTGTTCCTTGCGAAAGTCGCTGTGGAACTCGTTGATCTGCTCGACCATGGTACCGAGCGAGGCCATGGAGAAGGATTGCAGTCCCTCGTCAAGCGTTGTCCAGATAAAGCGTAGCGCCTTGACGCGTCGTAGCTGCGATTGGACCTTCAATACCAGCTCGGTTGCCAGGCGAGCTGGTGATCGGGTCCTTTTCGCATTTGTGGCATTCCCAGGTACCAGAAATGCCTTTTTCTCCTCAGAATCACCGAGTGCCATCTCGGTGTCTGGCGAGCTATGCTCAGATATTACGGGCCTGAGATTTACGTTAGAGAGAGAACGAGAAGAAAAGAAACGAAGATCCTTCGCAAAGCGCTACGTTACCAAACCGCCTGACGAGGGCCAATGAGCCGATGAGGATACTGCGATGTGGGCTTCGCAGCGTCCTACGTTGTGATGAGCCGAGGGATAGTGAGTGCCGAAGGTAGATAAACCCTGGTTTTCCCTACGCGAGAGTCGAATATCCGGCTCGAAGGACCAAATGTTGAGTATTCCTGTGGTGTTGTTGGAATTCAACCGGAAAGATATTGAAAAAGAATGAGTTTTCACTCAAGGTAGGTGGGAAATAACCAGACTAAAAGATGTAGGTACAGTAAGTAGTTTATTCTAGCGATGACTTTTACACTACAAAAAAAATATATAAAAAAATAGTACATCTTGGATAATCAGCTGGCGCACGGCGATCGATAATCGCCGTGCGTCGACCTGTTGCTGCTGTGTAGCATGCTGCGTTTGCCTATGCCGGAAATGGCCGAGGCAGGGCCTCGCAGAGCCAAGGCTGTGCCTCGCAGGCGTGCCGCGTCAAGCGAGAGGTTATCTCTCTCGCTTGACTTCGGCTTCGCTCATCGGCTATCTCACTCATTTGACTTCAGCGCTCAACGACGTTTTCGTAAAGCGCAGCCATATTGCTATTTTCGACACTTTCTGAAAAACCCATGGGAAGAGCGCATACATCTCTGCAGCTCTTGAACTTTCTTCGCCACTTTTCACCGGATCTACTCAGCTTTTCGTGCTCAACAGGACTCAAAATCAGGTACGAGTACATCGTTATAATTTCTAACAAATTCAATGACGATGAGGAGTGATAATCTCATCGGTGCATCCTCATTAATTGTCTCACTTTGTGGCGTGCGCTGCAGCACGGGCTATACCACGTTTTCCTCATTATATTGTGCCTGCTCGATTAATATAATTGCGCGTGTGCTTACTATTCACTGTACTTTCCCCCAGTAAACCTGCTGGGAAAACACTGTGAATATTTTCTACTCAGTTGTGCATCCTCATCATTTTACTTATCGTGCTCTGCAGCGCAGACTGTGTCACGCTGTCTCATATCACGTTCCAGCACTCAAGCAGTACAACTGCAAGTGCTTTCACTTATTCACTGTATTTTCTCATATAGCTTTATAGAGAATTTATTGGGAATAAGTCAGATCTTTTACATTTTCACATTTCTCACTCCGTGGCATGCTCCGCAGCGCTGGCTGCGTCATGGTCACTCAAGTGCACATAGCACACAATTAATATTATTGTGTGCTGGTCCTCATGTAATAAATTAATGGTCACTGTACATTTATTTTGGATTCGTTTTATATTTAATTTTTCTTGATATTTTGTAATTGAAGAGTGGAAGGAGAATAAAACCACTTTCTCTATATACCATTCTTGTATCTGGTTTTATTTTCCTTGTTTTGAAGTGAAGCTTCATAATTTTCAATATATTCGCAGGTCAGTTCCGTACATCAGGAGTGATTCCGCAGCAGTACAAATAAATTGAAAGTGAACTTTGATTTAATATTTTGGTGAAAAGCACACAATTAATATAATTTTTCCGACTTTTTCACCTTCATAATTTATCTAAATTCAATGTAGGTGAGGTGAATAAAACTCACTTGTGCATCCTCATAAAGTCTCACCGCGTTTCGTGCTGTGCAGCGCGGGCTGCACCATGTTTCACATCAAATCTTCAGCACGCAATTAATATCATTCTATGGGCTCTCACTCAATTAACGTTCTTTCTTTCAACTAAACTTGCTCAGAATTTATTGGGGATATATAATTCTCATTTGTGCATCCTCACAATTCTCATCTCGTGGCGTGCTCTGCAGCGCTGCATGAACCACGTTCACCTCACAAAATAACAGCACACAATTAAAGATCTGACAATTAATATAATTGTGTGACCTACATTGAATTTAGATAAATTATGAAGGTGAAAAAGTCTGAAGTCTGTACAGAGCAATGTGCTGTCCAAGCGGGTTTTCGCAGAAGAGTCTAAACATCTCAAGATGGCTGGGCTTTACAAAAGCGTCCTTGTGCGACGCTGAAGTCAAGCGAGCGAGACCTTCGTGATAGCCGAGCGCAGCACACCACCCAGCAGCAACAGGTCGACGTATGGCGAATATCGATCGCCATAAGGGCGCAGAATATTCCACGTGGGGAGCGCTGCGCTCACGACCATAATGCGAAAACCGTCGCCGCAACCTCGGTTGATAACGAATCGCGAATTCAACAACTAAAATCCTTGCTCCACCTCGACCATCTTAATAATGAGGAGGTGAGTAGCGTTGAACGAATAATAAGAGAAACGCATGACTTATTTCATTGCCCAGAAGACTTCTTGGGCGCTACTAATGTGGTAACAGACAAAATAATAACAACTGATGACCAACCTATTTTAAAACGCCAGTATCGTTTCCCTCCAGCCGAAAAGGATGAAATCACGCGACATGTGGGCGAAATGATCGATGGAAAAATTATAGAATCTTTCGATTCTCTATACAGTTCACCGTTGTGGATCGTTCCTAAAAGACCCGACTCACACGGAAAAACGAAATGGCGAATGGTAATAGATTATCAGCATTTGAACGATAAAACTATAAGAGACGCTTATCCTTTTCCTTATATTATTGAAATCCTCGAACAATTGGGCCAAGCCCCGTATTTTTCCGTATTCAATTTGGCAAGTGGATTCCACCAAATTAAGGTTGATCCCAAGGATGCCCACAAAACAGCGTTCTCGACGTCGTTCGGTCCTTATCAATGTTCGCGAATGCTTTTTGGGCTTAAGAATGCCCCTGCTACGTTCCAACGGTTAATGGATCGTGTATTGTGCGGTTTACAGGGCGTCGAACTGTTCGTGTACCTGGACGATATAGTCATATACGCTAATACCCTTCAGAAACACGAGCTCAAATTTCAAAGATTGGCAGACAGACTGCGTAAAGCGAATTTGAAACTCCAGCCAGACGTTCGCGAATTTCTCACAAAGGAAGTGGTGTACTTGGGCCACATTATTAGCGAGGATGGTATCAAACCGGATCCCAAGAAATTGGAATCGAGCAGACACTATCCTATGCTGAACACCCCTACAAAAATTAAACAATTCCTCGGGCTGGCTGGTTACTATCGCCGATTCGTCGAACAGTTTTCGTATATTGCAAAGCTTCTTACGTGACTCTGAAAGAGGGGGGTCGCGTTTTTATGGACGGAAAGCCAGGAGCAAGCGTTCAATAGACTCCGCGAAAATCTTTGTAAATCACCAGTGCTCCAGCACCCAAATTTTACAAAACCCTTTATAACTACAACAGATGGTTCGACTCACGCTATTTGGGGTGTAATCAGCCAGAGTGAGATCGGGAAGGACCGACCTATTGCTTATGCTTCGCAAACATTAACACCCGCAGAGCTCAACTATTCAATTATCGAAAAAGAATGTCCGCGATAATTTACTCAGCCAACTGTTTTAGGCTATACGTTTACGGTAGGGAATTTGTTTTAATTACCGATCATAAACCTTTAATTTAGTTAGCTTCGGTAATAGACCCGTCAAATCGTTTGGTTGGTTGGCGTTTTAAGCTTAAAAATTACGATTATAAAATCCTCTATAAATCCGGGTCAGCAAACCTACGCTGACGCCCTTTCACGCAACCAGACGGTGGCACGTTTATGTTCAATCGCTCTAAAAAAGCTAAGAAAAGGGAGGATGAGAAAAGAAAAGAGGTAAATACCTCTTTTTACCTCTTATCTTTTACCCGTTATCGCGGGAGAAGTAGCCCACATCATTAAGTACGTTCCCGTCGAGAGCAAATTACGACGTACGGAGATTTGTTATCAAGAATTACCTGTGGTCTACAGAAACGAATCATTCTATCTGTCCCCTACATCAAGAACACTGGTGACATCTGCCACTATAGTCACTTGCAACCCAGTGATTCCCACTCAGTACCAGATAGAAGGAGCTTGGTACCGCTTCACATCACAAACAATAGAAGTCATGGCGCCGGGTACACTCGAACCAATGACTCGACCCGCAGTAGATAGAGACCAAGATAGAGAGACCTGTGGGCGTGGCCTCCCATCTCCCTGCTGGCTTGTGATTTGTCCCCCACCTTCTTACCCCACCTCTCCCCTGCACCTGATTGGTCGCCCCACCCTGAGCCCCCGACTGACGCGCCACCTGGGCGACACGTGCGCCATCTGTCGGACGCTTGTTACCGATGCAGCATCTATTGTAAACAATCCACAGGAGGTATGTTACCGACGACAGGCAAAACAGAGCAACTTACCGACGGTCAGTAGTGTAAATTTGGTGTGGCTATAAGTAGATTGGGTCCTACAGGCGATACCACAGATTGGGCCCTACCATCGAAAAAAAAGATTGTAGTTTGACATCGGTAAAAAGATTTGCGTCCGGTCGTGTCCTACACATCCGAGGCTTTGCTTTTTTACTATTTGACAGTAATTAAAAATAAATCTTTCGAATCACTCAAACCAGTTATTGGTATTAATAGTAATAATAATAGGTAAAAACATTTGAAGAACAAATATGTTTATTGACAATAGCATTATGTATACAGCTTTAATAACTCGAATTTGTATTAAGCGAAACATGGGATGACGACGAGACGGGGCAGCACATAATTAATACAAAGTCATACAATAATTATCTTATCATCTACAATTAGTAAAATTAATTATTACCTTTATAACTATGTGTTATTATGTGAATTATTAAATACTACTTTTAACTAGTTTGTACACTCGTTCACCAATTATTATTATTCGATCGGATTTGTAGCTACTAGATAAATGTCTGTGAGTAATTTTTTCACTTCATGTGTTATGAATGGAATACAAAATACCTTCAACTCCAGGAACAGTATATCTAAATATTCAATGAATGAAGGATCGACTCGATGGCGTACAGTATCACACAGATTAGAGCTGTTCTGTGTTAAGAGTTCTCTAACGCGCACTTGATCCACATTTTCAGCTAGCTCTTTAGCGGGAATATGAATAAGTAATTCAGCACATAGAATTTCGATGCAGTTTTTCACATAAACGGTGTAGCATTGGAGTCGTCTCAAGCGCTCTCCGACACACACTGTTACGGCGCATAAACCGCCAAATGATTTCTTTTGCATCATTATAGCCGGTGAATAGATGTTCTTCTTCTTCTTCGCTGGCGGTGGTTCCACTTGACTCTCTTCGTTCTGGTCGACACTGTCCTCAGTGGTTGTCTCATCAATGCACCGATCGAATACAATGGATTTGGACCCGAACGATATTGTAAAGTATACCTCGAAGTCTCCAAATTTGAGGGTCTTCTGGGTACGGTGAGCGGTCCGCTTACCATAATTCCTGCACTCCTTGAAATATGAGTCTATTTCCGGTAGTGCATCTTGTAGTTTACCCCAGGTAGTGATATCGAGGAAGATTTCCCCCGATGAGTTATTATTCTGCAGCTTGATGATTGGTACGACATCGCTATTTATATGCGGCTGAAGTCCACACTTATCTTCTTTGTTTCTGAATAATTCAGACTGTATGTTGTACCGAGAAGCAGTGGTATCTCGAGATTTTTCTTCTCATCAGCAGATATAAGGCGGTACATGGCGCCCACACCTATATCGGCGGAACTCATATTGAGGTTGTTCAATATGATGTTGCACGCGTAAACTGGACGCAAGAGATGGTGGTCGGAAATCTATCGCTGATAGCTGTAGTTTCTAGTGTGTCACGGGCCTGACTGCCGGTTATCCCTTTCTATGATTCGTTTTATAAGTAAGTATGGATAACCATATTGTATATTATAGAATGGAGGGGGAGGAGGAAAATAGGTGTACAGCTTACTGCGCGACCCTCTGCTAGAATCGTATTTGTCACATTGTAAACAGACTGTTCAGATGAATATTTAAATTATGTATGTTCGTTTTGCCAATACATCTTGATTCCGAAATGCAAGAGTGAAATGCGTCATATGCACTGTCTTGTAGACAGACTGTGTAGGTGTATACATACGTTAAAATTAGGGATACTCGGTCTGACAATACAGACTGCTACCGAAAACGGAGGAGTTCGAGAGCTTGTATTTACTGTTACGTAAACAATTCTACGCTACTGTAGACAGAACGTGCAGGTGTATACATAAAGAAAAATTAGGGGTGCTCGTTCTGACAATACAGGTTGCTTTCGAAAATGTAGAAGTAGGAGAGCTCGTATTTACTGTCTTGTGAACAGATGTATATAAAGAATTGAAATGATGAATGCTCGCCCCACAACTTGTTACCATTTACATTTATATTTACATTGTATGCGCCAGATCCAGGTATTCTTCACCGTAGCCAGGTACGATAAATTGCAGGAGGTCCGTCATGCGTGAGGGATGACACAGGCTTGTCGTGTATCCACTATGATGCTTCTAGACTCTTCTGTATTGGAGGTATAGTAAATAAGTCAAGGTCCAACTTTGAACACTCGTACGCGTGTGAGTGTATGAACGATATCGTCAGACAGTTCCAAAAATGTCGTTGGACTTTGCTCGATTACAATAGTTACTTCGTCCACCTCTCTTTCCCTTTGTTATCCTCTTCCGTGAATTCTTCGTATTAACGTGGTATGAAAAATTCACAATTCTGCTTGTGTCAAGTTTCTGATTTTTTTTTTTGAGTGATGGGAATAGTAGCAATAGTCTATCTTCTAACATGAATGATTACAAGTTAAGAGTAACGTGTCATTTATGAGTTTCAAGTCTTTGCTCCACAACTGTGAATGTGAAAGTTTTAATGCCCTACCCACTAGCACGTATATAAGCCCTATTTTTATGATTCGAGAAAAAGTTAATAAACCTGCCATGTTCACGATACCAATCTGTGATAAGGTTATCATTTTCCCTAATTAATCACAAATCCAGGAATGGTATTTTTTATCTTTTTCTTTCTCAATAGTAATTGGTATTAGGTGCGCTGGTAAGTTCCGCGGTTTTTTTTTTATGAAAATGCAACTTTATTGTGAAAAAATGTTTACAAATGAATCATTCAAAATATTGCCCATCGCTAGCGACAACTTTTTTTCATTTTTCTGGCAGAGCTCGAATACCGTTACGGTAGAAGTGTTCGTCTTTTGAAGCTATCCACGAATCAAGCCATTTTCAGAGTAACTATTTAGAGTAACTTAGTAACTTTCAGAGTAACTTAGTTACTATTTTTTATACAATTTGACCTGGATTCATTGCTATAATCTTGTAAATAGTTTTATCAATTAAGAGTGCATGGGATTTTTGTATGTAATCAATCAAGTTTAGAACAACAGTGCTATTGGCTCTGTCACTACTGGTTATTTTTTCATCAGGGTATAAAGATAAAGAAATATCTTGGTATCAAGTATGACCTTACGAGTTTTTTTTTGTGTTAGTATAATATAAGTTATTTAAAATATCAGTAAGTGAGCGTCTCGCATCATTTAACTTGTCGATCTGAATCAAACATGACTGTGATTCAAATTCAAAAATTATTTTATGAATGCCAGCTTTGGTTTCTTTTGCGTATAAGTAAGGATAACAAAATTTAGGTCCGTACGATATAAAATACCGGATAGATTTATCAACCAGCATTTTGTAAGACTGCCGTTAGAGTTGTGAGTTCTGTCACTGCCTAAAATCCTCTTAAATGAGTAAATGGTATTCTTATTTGTTGTTATGTTAGTGATGAGATCAATTGACATTGAATTTGAAATGAATTCACTTTGGAATTTGTTTAACTTTTATGCTGACCATCACCAATGCCGTAAAATACTTATCTAATTTATAACGAAAGCGGTCACACCATCTACATACGATTATCTGCACTGTCATAAAACTGAACATAGATTTCTTTAGAATTCCATATGGAAGATTTAGACTGCACATCTACATCGTCTTCAAAATTTGGAAGAGGACTAATCAAAAAAGACTACCTCTACTAAAAAACTAATCGATCATGAAATTAGAAAAACATTAATGATGATTCATAACTCCAACATGTGTTCGCAAAGAAGATTTTAAATTTGAAAAATTAAGGCTAACGCGGATATATTTCGAACTACGTAATGGTTATCAAGAAAAACTTCAAAGTTTTCGTTGTACCACAACTTTTATATGCATTACTTCATTTTCGGTAGTAGAGATTACTCGATATGTCTCTTAACTCGCAGAGATACAGTAGCGAACAAAAGTTTAAGACGGAGAGGAAAAAAAAAGTAATCGTTGATTTTTTTATGAAAAGAATTGACTCAGTGGATTTTTTTTGTATTAGCTAATTAATCATTAATTCATATATTTATTACATAAATTCAATATTGCGCCTAACAACATTAGATACAATAAACAAAGAAAACATAAATTTGTTTGATATCTTCGGGGACAAAAGTTTAAGACTATACGTAAAAAAATATTTTTTGGTAGAAAATATACAGATATTTTCCTCCCTTCAATACTTTGTCCACAGTCCATTATTTTTTATCACATCAGCACATCTTTGAGGCATTGAATCAATTAATTTTTTGCAGTCGTCCACAGTTGTTTCATTCCACGTTTTTTCAACCAAAGAGTACAAATCGTCAAAATTTTTTGGTTTATTTCTTTGAACCCTTCTTTTTATGGTACACCATAAGTTTTCAATTGGATTTAAATCCGGCGACTGCGACGGCCACGGTAATAAAGTGATTTTTTCATCTTGAAAAAAACTTTTCACTACCCGAGCCGTATGCTTTGGGTCATTATCTTGTTGATAAATAAAATTATCACCCATATTTTCGTAGGCATACGGTAACATAGTATTTTTCAATATATCCAAGTATTGAAAACGGTCCATGATTCCATTAATTCGGCGTATTGGTCCAGGACCATTGCGAGAAAAACATGCCCACACCATTACGTTTCCACCTCCATGCTTAACTGTTGGTAAAACACATCGAGGATTTAAATCTTCGCCAATTCGACGTCTTACATACAGTATCCCGTCAGAACAAATTCGGTTGAATTTGGATTCGTCCGAAAATAGCACATTTTGCCAATCCTCACTTGTCCAATGCCGATGAGCCTTAGCAAATTGCAGTCGTAATTTTTTATTCTTTTTACTGAACATCGGCTTCTTCCGTGGCTTTCGTGCTTTTAAATTGAATTCGTCTAATCGTCTTCGGACAGTTCTTACACTAATTTGTGCATTATTATTACTGGATATTTCCACTCTGATATCGACTGCTGAACGAAAACGATCTCCCTCGCTTAATCGATGAATCCGACGATCCAGCGTTGGCCTGGTTTTCCGCGGTCTACCGTTTTTTGGTCGATCAAAATAGTCCCCATTCTTCACAAACGTGTACCACGCTTGCTTACAAGAAGTTTCTGATCGATTCATTTGAGTTGCAATTGAAGAAAATGTCTCATTTTGCTTCCGTAGAGACAAGATTAGTTTTCGTTCAGTTGATGACAAATTACGGGCTTTACCCATACTCTTTTCGTACGTAATTAAACTTAAGACACTGGATGATACACCACAAACTATTTACAGTATTAATATATCAAATTATTGCGTGGATCGACTACGGCCATCTTGTTCGACAGATCGTCTTAAACTAATGTCCGCTGTTTACAGATGGTTGGAAGAAAAAAAAAATTGTATAATCTATATTGTTTACATTTGACGACCGAGACTTCTACATTATGAAGGTCAAACGTACACATGTATTGTAAAAAAACAACAAGCCGAAGGAAACGTTAGTACTTGTATGACAGATCAATGAACCAAATTGTAATTCATCGTCTTAAACTTTTGTCCGCTACTGTATATAGTAATTAACATTTGTTACAAACTTATGATTACTCGACAATTCAGAATATAGAACATGATATATAATATAACTTATCTCGGAATGATAATAATAGAAATAATTATCACATCTAACGGGTACACTGAACACAAAATGCAATGATATTAACCCTTTGCCCTCGAGAGGTGACTCTCGCTCACCATTTATTGGGTAAATGAAACACCTCCCGAGTGCAAAGGGTTAAAAATAACAACAGGAATAATGGAAATTGTTATAGTACGAATATAACTAATAAAAGTAACTTAATTTATTGCAATGACAACATAACAGCAAATAATGATTCCATTGACCCCTTTATAACGGTTTCGAATTTTAACAGAACTTACAATTCTACCAACAGTCTTATAAATTATTCGTTGATCAATATATCCGGTATAGGTATTCCACCCCACATAGAACTTTTCTTATCGTTGGCACCTAATTTTTTCATCATTATACACAAAAGAAACCAAAGGTGCCACTCATAAAGTTATTTGTGAATATGCATTACAGTCACATTTGATTCAGAAAGACAAGTTAAATAATGCGAGAAGCTCACTAGCTAATATTTGAAATAACTTACATTACACTTAAACAAAAAAGACACTAGTAAAATCATAGTAGATTTTATGAGATTCTATGTTCGCACCTTGATATACAAATCACCAAAGATGATAATAACACTGTTGTTCTAAATTCTATTGATTACATACAAAAATTCTTTACACTCTCAAATGATGAAACTATTTACAAGATTACAGCAGCTGATTCAAATAAAATTGTGCAAGAATTAGTTACTAAGCTTCTAGATTATTGGAAACGAGTAAAATTCATATTTGAAAGTAACTATCATTTCTTGAAAGCTGATAATACAAATTTAACCAGAATGTTAACTTTACCGAAAATACACAACCCGAACATCTCAATGAGGTCAATAATTCCGTCTATCAATTGTCCCACATACGAATTGTTTAGGATTTTATTCATAAAGTTTCGACGAAACGTATAAATAACCCGATTTCTAATGTTAATGGCAGTTCCTCTGTAAAATCATCGGTTTTGCATATTACTTTACCTGCTTCATACGTTTTAGTTTTATTTAATGTGATCTCTCTTTACACAAATGTACCTTTACAATTAGTTTTAAACAGTCTGGAAAAAAGGTGTTCGTTCGTAAAGGTCACTGTTCTTGACGAATTTAAAAATGAAACTCAGATCATTATATCTACTACTTACTACACCTTTGAAAATAAGATGTACAAACAAATTTCTAGCCCCCTTATTGGCTCACCATTAGATTTATTATTTTTAATATAGTAATGGCTGATTGAATAGAATGTTGCTTGTCAAAACTTAATTACAATTCATTACAATTTTATATAAAAGATATGCCGACGTCATGATTATCTCGTTGCCGTCTGATCAAATTCAACACACTTTAACAATTGTTAATGCTTAGCATACACAAAACTACAGATCACTATTGAGAAAGAAATAGATAATAAAATAAGATTCCTGGAGTCGTTATTAATTAGAGAAAATAATAAAATTAGTACAGAATGGTACAGTAAACCTACTTCGTCTAGTAGGCTCATTAACTTTTCTCAAGTCATCCAAAAAACAAGAAGTTAGTTTTTAATATGCAATAACAGACATTGATAAGTTGAGTATCATTCATAATTCCATACTACCAGGTCTATAAATATGAAACCGGAATTTGCCCATAGATGGCCCTAGCTGTCAATGTAGTTACCGTCAAACCGCGTCATTGGCGCCATTTCCTTGTTAACATCTCTGACAAAGATTTTCAACTCACAACAATACGAGTTTCATACAACAGCATAGTTTGTAATAGCGTTGAACATGTCGAATTTTGTGCCTGGAAACTACGATTTGCGGACAGCATTGATTTTCTGTTACCAATTGAAAAAAACTGCTGCAGAATCGCATCGAATGCTTGTCGAAGTTTACGGTGAGCATGCTCTTGGTAAATCACAGTGCTTTGAGTGGTTTAAAAAATTCAAAAGTGGCGATTTTGACGTGAGAAACGAAAAACGTGGAATACCACTGAAAAAGTTTGAAGACAGCGAATTGCAAGCATTGTTGGATGAGGATGACGCTCAAACGCAACAACAACTCGCGGATCAATTAAATGTGGCACAAGAAGCCGTCTCCATACGTTTGAAAGCCATGGAAAAGATCCAGAAGATGGGAAAATGGGTTCCACATGGACTGAATGAGAGACAGCAGGAAAACCGAAAAACCACTTGCGAAATGCTGCTCGCCAGGTACAAAAGAAAGTCATTTCTCCATCGAATTGTGACTGGCGATGAAAAGTGGATATATTTTGAGAATCCTAAGCATAAAATATCATGGGTAACTCCAGGCGAACCATCGACATCGACTGCAAGGCCAAATCACTATGGACGGAAGACAATGCTCTGTGTTTGGTGGGATGAGAAGGGTGTGATCTATTATGAGCTGCTAACACCTGGTGAAACCGTTAATACTGAACGCTACCGACAACAAATGATCGATTTGAATCAAGCTTTGCGTGAAAAACGACCAGAATATCAAAAAAGGCAACACAAAGTGATTTTGCTTAATGATAATGCACCATCACACACAGCAAAACTGGTTCAGGAAACGATTGAGGCGTTTAGTTGGGAAATACTTTCGCATGCGGCTTACTCACCAGACTTGGCTCTATCCGATTACTACTTATTTGCATCGATGGGACACGCACTTGCTGAGCAGCGCTTTACTTCTCACGAAAATGTACGAAAATGGCTCGATGACTGGTTTGCCTCAAAAGAGCAACAGTTTTTTTGGCGTGGCATCCACAAAATGTTAGACAGGTGGGGAAAATGTATAGCTAGCGATGGGCAGTACTTCGAATAAAATATTTTTTATCATTTTCATACAATAAACGTGTATTTTCTATACAAAAATTCCGGTTTCATATTTATACACCTGGTATAAACTGTAACAATGACTGTGATTACAAAGGGTATTGGCGTTGGAAGCAATTAAATAATAATTGTAACAAGGTTTTAAGTGCAATAGAATTTAAATTCTTGTCCATAAAAAGGTTACTATTATTACTCGTATATATAATTGAGATATATTCTGATACACTGAGCGACTATTACAGCTCACAACCGGATTGCCCGGTTGATTCCTTTCGTAAAATGTGAACGAAATTGTAACATACTCTCTTGACATCAGAACTTATTAGTTATTATACTTAGTGTGTTTTTATATACATCACTTTACTCAATATAACAGTTATAGTAATCACAAAATTAATGTTGACATTCATAACCTAACTTTTACAGATCTCACTGAAAATAAAAAATTTAAAGTTTTCAATCGGAGAACCCTGTCATGGAAATATTATTTTATTGCAGCACAGACATGTTTTTAATACACTACTCCTACTCAAATAATTTTATATACTTTATCGTAATTTTTGAAAAGCACATAATACTCAGATATGACAAAAAATTTCCAAAAGAATTTCTCACCGCAACTCTGATAAAATATAGCATTCGAGCTTATTATCTGGAGTAAAATAATTTTGTTTCACATTCGATAAATGTTACCTCGGTATTGTCTAATAAATCGCTATTGTAAATTGATTTAATATTAGTTTTGTAAACAATATTACAGCTGTTGTATTATATTAAAATTGCTGAAAAAGTCTCTGTTTAGAGTCCAAACGTAATGGAATATCTTTGACTTTTCTCCCGCCCATCATCAACGCCGCACATTACTCGTCTAAATAATAAAAATGTTTGTCATTTAAATGTGTTTGTACTTGCCATCATTATTAATAATAATTAGTTTCAAAGATCCGATAAATCAAATTAGATTCATAGTAGAAATGGCGGAAAGTAGAAAAGATATACATGAAGGGGCTATTTTTTCCATCGATGGTGACACCCCAATCTGTTTATCGACGGTACGATACGCCCTTCTTTACCGATGGTAGTATCCAATCTGTATATCGACAGCAGATGCACTCTTATCGATACCAATGACGAACTACCTTACCGACTACATTGGTTTCTCTGGTTTACCCGCGGTAGATAAATCGGATCGGACACATATGCATGTAATCGATACGTTTGTGTTTTTGTGGTTTTTATATCTCCTGAGTTTAAACAAGAGTATAGTGAGGTCTCGCTGGTGGGTATATAAGCGAAGTATGCTTGGTTGATTAAAATATATTGTGATTCAGGAATTAGGGCAACTTAAGTGTTTCCGTGTTGTTGTGGAATGGGAACTATGTGTTTCGCTTCGTAAGTATCTTGTTCCCAGAGTGGTAAGTCGATTATATATGTTAATCTTTGTTTTGATAGATTCATCTCCTTTTTGTCCTAATGTTTCTAAAACACGATTAGCATTATTTAGCAAAATTTTAATTATTCGTGTCTGATTTGACAGTCCCTGTCCGAGTGTTTTGGTTACCTTGTATATTTTGTCTATTTCCTGATTAATGTGGTCTAGGTCGTCGTTAGAGAGGGTTCCGAAGAGGATTTTCGATAGAGACTCAATGGCGTTGATAAGTCATCTCTTCTGTACTTTCTGATGGCTGGTAAGGTGATCCAGTAGTTGGATGTTGTTGTAGGTTCTCTTCAGCCTGGTGCGCATGAGTTCGATTTCTAGGTGTTCGTGGCACTTGGTGTGGCATGCGTTTACAGCGTCGGTGTTCATCTTCCATAGTTGGTCGTAGCGGGTGAGACGATTGCTGCTGTCAATAGTTCCAATTAATCTCCATGTCTTGTGAAAAATCTTGACTCTTTCGAGGTCTTCGAGGTAGGCTTGCCCTGAATATCATTCAAAAGCGTTTCAACATTATTCTGCATAGTCGTGTCTTTCTTCTTGTACTTAAGCGTCTTGACGGACTCCTTGGAGGGTCTTCTTTTCTTACATGGCGGTGAGAAATTATATACCTCCTCGTAAGCTGTGGTGGTAAAAACTTTGGAACAAGGTTTAAAAACGATAACAGAAAATTCGAGTTCCGAACTGCTGAACTTTCGTTTTCTTCTTTTCGTTGGTACCGTATCGTCGTAAACAATGCGATACTCGGCGTGAAGCTGAGGAATATCAGAAACACTCAAATGTTCGTCCGTCGTGTCATCTTTTATCGTCGGAACCAATTGCAGACACTCGAGGGCTCCCGGTAGATCTTTTTCGGTAACTTTGCTCGAGGATATATCCATTTCGATGCTGTCGTTTTTCGGCAGATCGCAAATTTGTCAAATTCTCGATCGCATGGTTCTCTGCTCGCTGGATTCCTCGTTGCTGAATAAATCTCGCTTCACCAAATCCACCTTCGACTTGGACAACTTCTTCGAGTCGATCGTAGTCGTCGAAACTACATCTTTAGGGATACATTCTTCTCTTTTGTCATTTCCAGACTCTGTGGATTTCTCTTTTCTGGCACCTCTTTCAAATCATTTTCAAAGAGTTTTACCGACTGTTTGCTAACCTTCGGCTCGGTTAAGCTCCGTTCCTTTACTTTATCCAATGCCTGAGACATCGTTGACTCTTCACCGTGACTTGTTTGACTCTTTGTCTTGGAATCGTTTTTAGATTCACCAACCTTTTCTTTTTGCTCTTTATCGACACGCGTATCCGTAATATCCTTCCGTAGTATCCTTTTCATTTCACTGTAGCTTTCTGTTTTAGTTGGAGTTGTCGTCGAGCAGGATTTGTCGAAAAGTTCTTTAAGCATCAACGATTTTTTGTTCTCCGGTTTTATATGCACTGCTTCTTGTTGTTGCTCCTCTTCTTCATCGTTTTCATTATTCCTTGAGTTCTCAACGCTTTGCTCAGCTCCCCGTTAACGCGAGGACTGTCGTCTCGGTAATCCCTTTTCCTCGGATTCGCCGCTCGATATATTCTCCGCAATATTCTCGTCTTTCTCCGTACGTTTCCTCACTTTTGTGATAGAAACGGTTCGTATGATTCTCGGTCTGTACGCCGGTGATTTGTCTTTCTCCTTAAGCTTGGCCATCAGTCGAAGACGCTTCTCTTCCAACTGTCTGCTCAGTTTCGCGTTTGTATTGCATTAATTTGTTGGGCTGGGTTGGGTCTGTTCTGCATTGCGTTACAGAGATCATTGCTCGATGTAGGTTTAAGTGCTATTGAGACGTTTGGTAATAGTCGTTGAACGCTGATTATTTTCGGTAATGCTTTCCTCGGTGATGGCGCAACCGCTTTCTCAGTTGTCCTGTGCCACTTACTTTCTTTGGTAGTGATAAAGGCTGAAATCTTTGAAGTAAGATTCGTCACATTTTCAAATCCGGCTTTGGAGCTGCTTGGAGTCTCGGAAATATTAGCCTCCGCAAGTAGAGCGTCGTCTTTCACCGGAGCTTCCGACGCACACTCTTCGAGAACCTCCACCGTCTTGACGATTGGAATAACTTTTATCGGGGACGATTCATTTTCCACGCGCGATGTTGACGTCGAAATTCTTTTCAAATTGTTGTGTTCCTGCGAAAGTATATTTTTCGTCGATGGATCTATCGCTATTACGACGCCAGAACGTTCGCTGCGGACTTTTGAACGGATTCGTTGCTGGTATCTATGTAAATTTTGTTAGGTGTTCTTTTGGTGTATTGCTTCATGAGCGTTATAATCGCCGAGGTATTTGTCGCGCTCGAATCGCTCGACGATGAGGAAGACGAGGACGATGCACTGCCGGAGTAACAACTGCTGTCGCTGTCTGAAGAATCATCATCAGCTTCAGAGCTTCGCTCGGGTTCGTCGAGATCTTGAGTTCTTTGAAAGCTTCATCGCGTGGTAAATTTTCCTTTATTACCTCGAATTGAGTTATCTCCAATTTGCAGCTTGTCGTGGAGGCCTGAAAGACCTGATCGACTTGCACATTGATATTCTGAACTTGAGTCTCCGTGATCGTAGCCATCATGTCGGGCAAAGGGAGACTCATGTCGTGCCGACTCTGATCATGGTGCTGCTGCTTCGGTAAACGAGGGTCTTTGAGCTCGGAACTCGGCTGATAATAATTTGAGCAACCGTATTCTTCCTTCTTCGCGTCTTCGACGGTTTTTTCGCTGAGTTGTTTCGGAGTGACGGCGATAGGAGGCGTATGCGGAAACACCGGAGTCGGGATGAAACTTTGTACTTTAACGGAATCCTCGCCAATCTGCGAGGATCCAAACGGCGTAATCAAGCTGCTGCTCGGACTGAGAAGTCTCGGTGTCGGAGGAATTCCAAAGTTATTCTCCAATTTTCTAGGTGTTTCCGAATCCAGCATACTCGGCAATTGCATCATATGCTGATTCGAATCGGGATAACTTCGCGTAAACTTCAAAGATTTATCAGTTTTGTCTATCGCGTTGTTCAAAACCTCTTTACCGCTTTTGTGTGCCTCGTTTTTCATTACCTTGGTCGTGATTGTTTTCAATTGAGCGTATTTCTTCTTCAAGCTTTTGGTAGATTTTATAATTATGTTGTTCACAGCAGTCTCCGTCTTCTTTCTCATTACTTCCGAAGTATTTTGCTGGACGTTATCAGATGTAATACCCGCTACGTCCCGCTTGCCTTCTTTCGTTGACACTGCAGCGCTAGGTAACTCGTCCAGCACTGTAATATTGCTAATCTCGTTACCGTAAAGCGTTCGACTGCGTGCCAGTTCGTATGAGGTAGCAACTGATATGTTGTCTCTGAATGCTTGGAAGAGTTCAAGGTAGTTGGTTATCTCAATTCCACGGATGTTTCTTTTAGCGTTATCAGTTATTTATCGTTGATAATGAGGTCGAGTAGTCTCTCGGGTCGTGAACACGCGGCGGCTGCGCGTTTGCAGGCGGATGAATTCTTCCACCCCTACATCGTCGTGGCCTTTGAGTGTGCGCACATACCTGATTGCTACGCCTAGTGGTTCGGCGTCACTTGTGTGTGTGCCTCTATTTGACGGGAGACGATAGTCTTCTCGTTCTGGTGATGATTCGGATGTCCGTCTAGAAAGACGGGAAGAATCCCGTGGGTCGCGTCTGCTAGTATTGTGTACCGGTGGTGCGGATGGAAGTAGTGGTGACTCGTCTTCTGTCAAGTCTACCTGTAGATGTTTCCAAACATCTTTTATTTCGTTGGATTTTTTCTCGTTGTCTCGTCCGAAGGTGACGATTCCATCTTCGACTCGTTCGAGTCTGATACTAATGTTTTCTAATTTTTCAAGGATTAGTATTATGCTACGATCCTTCGTGAGTAATAGTGCTGGAGAAACTACTCGTGACATGGTCAGAGCTGTTCTATATGGATTTTGTATTCTTTCTATAATATCTGTTCCGCTGCTGCTTGCTTCTCCGTCGGTCAGAGCTAGAGCCTGATCGCGATACCTCGTAAATGCCAGCGCGGTAAGTTTAGAATTTTTAAATTATTCGTATGGGTTCAAATTTCCCATCTATTGCAGAACGTCCGGGTGAACTGCCGCATCTAAAAATTCGGTTTCGTAGTGGCGTATTTTGTTATGTTGGACAGTGGTTGGTGATAGCCTTGCATCCTGCCTTTATTAATAGCTTACCGAAGATTCAGGAAGTTTATCCTTAAGCGATGTCCCTTGATTTAGACTTCCGGAGAAGTTGGTGGATCGCAGATTCTGGATCGTCTCCAGCGATAGCAACGTATGATTCTAACTGAAAGTTCAGGGTCTAAGTTGTGACAGTCTTGTTTAGCTGTTCGTACAAATTGATTAACTTTCGAAACTAATCGCGTTACTATCCTGGCAGGATCGCCAAAATGTTACGGGGATAATTCGTACAATAGCTTTTTAACAGGTGGGCTGAAAAGTTCGTAGGCTAACATAGAAAAAATCTTTTTTTTGATAAAATTTGATTTTATTATTCAATATAGTTGCCTTCGAGGGCGATACAACGATTATAGCGGTCATACAATTTTTCGATACCATTTTTATAGTACGATTTGTCTTTAGCCTCAAAATAGGCTTCAGTTTCGGCGATTACCTCTTCATCGGCGCTAAATTTCTTTCCAGCGAGCATTCTCTTGAGGTCTGAGAACAGGAAAAAGTCGCTCGGGGCCAGATCTGGAGAATACGGTGGATGCGGAAGCAATTCGAAGCCCAATTCATGCAATTTTGCCATCGTTTTCATTGATTTGTGACACGGTGCATTGTCTTGATGAAACAGCACTTTCTTCTTCTTCAAATGGGGCTGTTTGTCCGCGATTTCGTCCTTTAAACGCTCCAATAACGTTACGTAATAGTCGCTGTTGATGGTTTTTCCCTTTTTAAGATAGTCGATGAATATTATACCATGCGCATCCCAAAATACTGATGCCATAACCTTGCCAGCCGAACGTTGCGTCTTTCCACGCTTTGGAGTCCGTTCGTCACATGCAGTCCACTCGGCTGACTGTCGATTGGACTCCGGTGTGAAATGATGGAGCCATGTTTCATCCATTGTCACATATCGACGCAAAAATTCGGGTTTATTACGATAGAACAGCTCCAAATACTGCTCAGAATCATCAATTCGTTGTTGTTTTTGGTTGATTGTGAGCTCGCGCGGCACCCACTTTGAACAGAGCTTTCGCATACCCAAATATTCTTTCACGATATGTCCAACAAGTTCCTTTGATATCTTTAGGGTCTCAGCTGTTTCGAATAACTTCACTATACGGTTATCCAAAATTATTTTGTGGACTTTTTTGATGTTTTCTTCGGTAACAGCTTCTTTGGGGCGTCCACTGCGTGCATCGTCCTCGGTGCTCATTTCGCCTCGTTTAAATTTCATAAAAATCATATGGATTTAATTCTAGTAGCGCCATCTATGTGTCAGCTTACGAAATTTTCAGCCCACGTGATAAAAAGGAGTGATTTCTATACCGTAGTATAGAGTCACTGTCTCTTCTTTTATTGATACTATACAAATGATTTCTCAATACAATATTGCTAACTTATCCTCGTGATGGACTTGGAGAGGTCCGTACTGGAGTCCTGATGGTAGTAGACTGAATAGTATGAGCCGCAGGTGAGTATATATAGGCCGGCGATAACTAATGAAGTCCCAGATTCTAGTGGTCAAGGTACGGGTCTTATCGTAGCGTTACAAAGGTACCGGTCTCATCGTAGCGTTACAGAGGAACTGCCATTAACATTAGAAATCGGGCTATTTATACGTTTCGTCGAAACTTTATGAATAAAATCATAAACAATTCGTATGTGGGACAATTAATAGACGGAATTATTGACCTCATTGAGATGTTTGGGTTGTGTATTTTCGGTAAAGTTAACATTCCGGTTAAATTTGTATTATCAGCTTTCAAGAAATGATCGTTACTTTCAAATATGAATTTTACTCGTTTCCAATAATCTAGAAGCTTAGTAACTAATTCTTGTACAATTTTATTTGAATCAGCTGCTGTAATCTTGTAAATAGTTTCATCATTTGAGAGTGTAAAGAATTTTTGTATGTAATCAATAGAATTTAGAACAACAGTGCTATTATCATCTCTGGTGATTTGTATATCAAGGTGCAAAGATAGGATCTCATAAAATCTACTATGATTTTACTAGTGTCTTTTTTGTTCAAGTGTAACGTAAGTTATTTCAAATATTAGCTAGTGAGCTTCTCGCATCATTTAACTTGTCTTTCTGAATCAAATGTGACTGTGATGCATATTCACAAATAACTTTATGAGTGGCACCTTTGGTTTCTTTTGTGTATAATGATGAAAAAATTAGGTGCCAACGACGAGAAAAGTTCTATGTGGGGTGGAATACCTATACCGGATATTTGATCAACGGATAATTTATAAGACTGTTGGTAGAATTGTAAGTTCTGTTAAAATTCGAAACCGTTATAAAGGGGTCAATGGAATCATTATTTGCTGTTACGTTGTCATTGCAATAAATTAAGTTACTTTTATTAGTTATATTCGTACTATAACAATTTCCATTATTCCTGTTGTTATTTTTAACCCTTTGCACTCGGGAGGTGTTTTGTTTACCCAATAAATGGTGAGCGAGAGTCACCTCTCGAGGGCAAAGGGTTAATATCATTGCATTTTGTGTTCAGTGTACCCGTTAGATGTGATAATTATTTCTATTATTATCATTCCGAGATAAGTTATATTATATATCATGTTCTATATTCTAAATTGTCGAGTAATCATAAGTTTGTAACAAATGTTAATTACTATATATCTCTGCGAGTTAAGAGACATATCGAGTAATCTCTACTACCGAAAATGAAGTAATGCATATAAAAGTTGTGGTACAACGAAAACTTTGAAGTTTTTCTTGATAACCATTACGTAGTTCGAAATATATCCGCGTTAGCCTTAATTTTTCAAATTTAAAATCTTCTTTGCGAACACATGTTGGAGTTATGAATCATCATTAATGTTTTTCTAATTTCATGATCGATTAGTTTTTTAGTAGAGGTAGTCTTTTTTGATTAGTCCTCTTCCAAATTTTGAAGACGATGTAGATGTGCAGTCTAAATCTTCCATATGGAATTCTAAAGAAATCTATGTTCAGTTTTATGACAGTGCAGATAATCGTATGTAGATGGTGTGACCGCTTTCGTTATAAATTAGATAAGTATTTTACGGCATTGGTGATGGTCAGCATAAAAGTTAAACAAATTCCAAAGTGAATTCATTTCAAATTCAATGTCAATTGATCTCATCACTAACATAACAACAAATAAGAATACCATTTACTCATTTAAGAGGATTTTAGGCAGTGACAGAACTCACAACTCTAACGGCAGTCTTACAAAATGCTGGTTGATAAATCTATCCGGTATTTTGTATCGTACGGACCTAAATTTTGTTATCCTTACTTATACGCAAAAGAAACCAAAGCTGGCATTCATAAAATAATTTTTGAATTTGAATCACAGTCATGTTTGATTCAGATCGACAAGTTAAATGATGCGAGACGCTCACTTACTGATATTTTAAATAACTTATATTATACTAACACAAAAAAAAACTCGTAAGGTCATACTTGATACCAAGATATTTCTTTATCTTTATACCCTGATGAAAAAATAACCAGTAGTGACAGAGCCAATAGCACTATTGTTCTAAACTTGATTGATTACATACAAAAATCCCATGCACTCTTAATTGATAAAACTATTTACAAGATTATAGCAATGAATCCAGGTCAAATTGTATAAAAAATAGTTACTAAGTTACTCTGAAAGTTACTAAGTTACTCTAAATAGTTACTCTGAAAATGGCTTGATTCGTGGATAGCTTCAAAAGACGAACACTTCTACCGTAACGGTATTCGAGCTCTGCCAGAAAAATGAAAAAAAGTTGTCGCTAGCGATGGGCAATATTTTGAATGATTCATTTGTAAACATTTTTTCACAATAAAGTTGCATTTTCATAAAAAAAAAACCGCGGAACTTACCAGCGCACCTAATACCAATTACTATTGAGAAAGAAAAAGATAAAAAATACCATTCCTGGATTTGTGATTAATTAGGGAAAATGATAACCTTATCACAGATTGGTATCGTGAACATGGCAGGTTTATTAACTTTTTCTCGAATCATAAAAATAGGGCTTATATACGTGCTAGTGGGTAGGGCATTAAAACTTTCACATTCACAGTTGTGGAGCAAAGACTTGAAACTCATAAATGACACGTTACTCTTAACTTGTAATCATTCATGTTAGAAGATAGACTATTGCTACTATTCCCATCACTCAAAAAAAAAAATCAGAAACTTGACACAAGCAGAATTGTGAATTTTTCATACCACGTTAATACGAAGAATTCACGGAAGAGGATAACAAAGGGAAAGAGAGGTGGACGAAGTAACTATTGTAATCGAGCAAAGTCCAACGACATTTTTGGAACTGTCTGACGATATCGTTCATACACTCACACGCGTACGAGTGTTCAAAGTTGGACCTTGACTTATTTACTATACCTCCAATACAGAAGAGTCTAGAAGCATCATAGTGGATACACGACAAGCCTGTGTCATCCCTCACGCATGACGGACCTCCTGCAATTTATCGTACCTGGCTACGGTGAAGAATACCTGGATCTGGCGCATACAATGTAAATATAAATGTAAATGGTAACAAGTTGTGGGGCGAGCATTCATCATTTCAATTCTTTATATACATCTGTTCACAAGACAGTAAATACGAGCTCTCCTACTTCTACATTTTCGAAAGCAACCTGTATTGTCAGAACGAGCACCCCTAATTTTTCTTTATGTATACACCTGCACGTTCTGTCTACAGTAGCGTAGAATTGTTTACGTAACAGTAAATACAAGCTCTCGAACTCCTCCGTTTTCGGTAGCAGTCTGTATTGTCAGACCGAGTATCCCTAATTTTAACGTATGTATACACCTACACAGTCTGTCTACAAGACAGTGCATATGACGCATTTCACTCTTGCATTTCGGAATCAAGATGTATTGGCAAAACGAACATACATAATTTAAATATTCATCTGAACAGTCTGTTTACAATGTGACAAATACGATTCTAGCAGAGGGTCGCGCAGTAAGCTGTACACCTATTTTCCTCCTCCCCCTCCATTCTATAATATACAATATGGTTATCCATACTTACTTATAAAACGAATCATAGAAAGGGATAACCGGCAGTCAGGCCCGTGACACACTAGAAACTACAGCTATCAGCGATAGATTTCCGACCACCATCTCTTGCGTCCAGTTTACGCGTGCAACATCATATTGAACAACCTCAATATGAGTTCCGCCGATATAGGTGTGGGCGCCATGTACCGCCTTATATCTGCTGATGAGAAGAAAAATCTCGAGATACCACTGCTTCTCGGTACAACATACAGTCTGAATTATTCAGAAACAAAGAAGATAAGTGTGGACTTCAGCCGCATATAAATAGCGATGTCGTACCAATCATCAAGCTGCAGAATAATAACTCATCGGGGGAAATCTTCCTCGATATCACTACCTGGGGTAAACTACAAGATGCACTACCGGAAATAGACTCATATTTCAAGGAGTGCAGGAATTATGGTAAGCGGACCGCTCACCGTACCCAGAAGACCCTCAAATTTGGAGACTTCGAGGTATACTTTACAATATCGTTCGGGTCCAAATCCATTGTATTCGATCGGTGCATTGATGAGACAACCACTGAGGACAGTGTCGACCAGAACGAAGAGAGTCAAGTGGAACCACCGCCAGCGAAGAAGAAGAAGAACATCTATTCACCGGCTATAATGATGCAAAAGAAATCATTTGGCGGTTTATGCGCCGTAACAGTGTGTGTCGGAGAGCGCTTGAGACGACTCCAATGCTACACCGTTTATGTGAAAAACTGCATCGAAATTCTATGTGCTGAATTACTTATTCATATTCCCGCTAAAGAGCTAGCTGAAAATGTGGATCAAGTGCGCGTTAGAGAACTCTTAACACAGAACAGCTCTAATCTGTGTGATACTGTACGCCATCGAGTCGATCCTTCATTCATTGAATATTTAGATATACTGTTCCTGGAGTTGAAGGTATTTTGTATTCCATTCATAACACATGAAGTGAAAAAATTACTCACAGACATTTATCTAGTAGCTACAAATCCGATCGAATAATAATAATTGGTGAACGAGTGTACAAACTAGTTAAAAGTAGTATTTAATAATTCACATAATAACACATAGTTATAAAGGTAATAATTAATTTTACTAATTGTAGATGATAAGATAATTATTGTATGACTTTGTATTAATTATGTGCTGCCCCGTCTCGTCGTCATCCCATGTTTCGCTTAATATAAATTAGAGTTATTAAAGCTGTATACATAATGCTATAGTCAATAAACATATTTGTTCTTCAAATGTTTTTACCTATTATTATTACTATTAATACCAATTACTGGTTTGAGTGATTGGAAAGATTTATTTTTAATTACTGTCAAAGAAAAGCCTCGGATGTGTAGGACGCGACCGGACGCAAATATTTTTACCGATGTCAAGCTACAATCTTCTTCTTCGATGGTAGGGCCCAATCTGTGGTATCGCATGTAGGACCCAATCTACTTATCGATAGCCGCATCAAATCTGCACTACCGACAGTTGGTTAGTCTCTCTGTTTTACCTGTTGTCAGTAACAAACCTCCCGTAGATTGTTTACAATAGATGGCGCATCGGTAACAAGCGTCCGACAGATGGCGCACGTGTCGCCTAGGTGGTGCGTCAGTCGGGGGATCAGGGTGGGGTGACCAATCAGGTGCATGGGAGAGGTGGGGGTAAGAAGTTGGGGTTCAATCACAAGCCAGCAGGAAGAGGGGAGGCCACGCCCACAGGTCTCTCTATCTTGGTTCCCATCTAAATACTACCCGCATGGAAATACCAATCGGCTGGAAACCTCGCTACCGGCAGAATCTACACCCAAGAAGATGTGGACAAACTCCGCGAAAGGATTATGTTCCCGGCCAAAAACCACCTTTGTTAAACAACCCCGCCCGAGGTAGTGCGTGTTATAAACTTCCACCAGGGAGTGTCTCAATCAAGGGACTTCTCGACGAAGAAACTCTCCATCACTTGACCGGAAATGCCGCTACACAACTCTGGAACGGATTTGATAAGGAGGAAGTATGGTCTTAAAACTTTTTTTTCCATTTTTTAAATATTTTATTTTATGAATGCACAACATCTCAAGAATGTTGTATCAAATTTTTAGAGCAATTGGAGCAAAACTAACGGAGATATGGAATTTTAACCATTCGAGGCTCTGAGTCGCTCCGCTCCTTTGCGAGTTATAGTAAAGACGAGTGTAGTAGAGACGGAGACAAAGGCTGGAAAAAAAGTTAAAAGGAAAAGTCTTTATGGCAAAGGAAAACTTACGGCTAAAATTACCGATAAGCTAACCGTATATTATGGTTTAACTGTTCGTCGCAACCATAATTCTGTGGATAAAATAAAAAACGCCATTCGGGGAACATACGACCAATACTTATCAACTGACGAGAATCCGCAGCATAATAAATGCCCAAGCGGCGACGACTCTTGGTGCGAATTTCAGAAAGCTGCAGCGGCAAATAATTTGCAGACATTCAAACACAGTTATACTGCGCTTCCTAGTGATGTTCTCACTGCTATAGAACTTATTTACGAGGATTTGAGCAAGGAGGCTCTTCTGCAGCGATGTCTCGGTGGCTTTACCCAAAATAACAATGAAAGCCTGAATCAACTTATTTGGAAAATTTCTCAAAAATCAGTGAGTGGTACCGCAGTTCTGGTTGAAATTGCAACTAATGTGGCAGCATGCACATTCAATGAAGGCTGTTTTTCT
Organism: Cylloceria caligata; assembly: GCA_963942595.1. Classification (NCBI taxonomy): domain Eukaryota; kingdom Metazoa; phylum Arthropoda; class Insecta; order Hymenoptera; family Ichneumonidae; genus Cylloceria; species Cylloceria caligata. The sequence continues at coordinate 32,204,924 of OZ012705.1, read as the reverse complement.
CTGCTAACCATCATGCAAGAGATGCAAATCAAAACTGGACCAAGTTCTCACGAATGGGCGCGCGCGGTCGACAGATTACGCATAAGTCGAGTGGAAGAACAAGCTGCACAGGAAAGCAAAGAAGGGCGAGTTCGCCGAAGACAAAAACAAAAAGATGCTTTGGACATCATGAGTGATAGCTGTTCGCTGTACGGACCTGGTATCGATGATTCTGTGTAAGTATATAGTGAAAAAACGAAAAAAAATCGGATTTTTTAAAGTAAAAAACTTTAAAGCGATTTTCCCACACTTAACGTTTTCAAAGTCGGTGACGGCTGTAGTTGGAAATCTATTGCACCGATCCTGATTCATGAGGTAACAATGTCGAATTTTTAAAAAACTTGTTGTTATTTTTTATTTTACAATAACAAATTTGCCGATTTTTTAAGCGAAAATCGCGTTTTTTACTTTCCATTGTTACCAAAAATTGAAAAATCAATTAAAAAAAACCTCGACAGCTTTACCTGGGGAAACTCATAAACTAATAAAGTCATTTTGATTTTTTTATTTCAGATGATCGAGTGATGAGTTACAACCGTCACCGTAAAACAACTTTTTTTTTGTAGTTTTGTATGAAAAAAAGTATGAAATGTGGATTTCATACAATAGATGGCGCACGAATGCAGTTTGTGCTATAAAGATTTGACACTGCGCCATTTTGTTGTCTCATCAATAAGTGGCAGACGCGCACGAGTGAGAAATTGGAAAAGTGTGTGCATAGTGTTGTGTTGTTGTGTTTAATATGTCGAAATTTATACCGAACAAAGAGCATTCGCGGACAGCATTAATTTTATGTTTTCATTTAAAGAAAACTGCTGCTGAATCATACCGATTACTTCGAGAAGCTTATGGTGAATATGCTTCATCGCAAGATACGTGTGAACGATGGTTTGGGCGTTTTAAAAGTGGTGACTTCGATGTTGCAGACAAGGAACGTGGAAAGCCGCCAAAAAAATACGAAGATGTGGAATTGCAGGCATTGTTGGATGAAGGTGATTCGCAAATACAAAAACAACTCGCCGAGCAATTGGGTGTTAGTCAACAAGCTGTTTCCAGCCTGCTACGAGACATGGGAAAGATTCAGAAGACCGGCAGATGGGTACCACATGAGTTGAACGACAGGCAAATACGAGGGTCAATCAATAAATAGTCGGCCTTGTGCCATCTGTTGGTCGAGGAAAGAAATCAATAGGGACGTTTAGTCCCTTAGTAGTGTCATCCTTCACATGACTGTTGTCAAAGTTTCAGCTCGCTGCGATGTTTAGTTTGCGTTTTACAGCCATCGAAAGACAAACAACTTTTGTGTTTTTACAAAAACGGAAAAAATTGAGTATCGTGCAGTGATTCGATTTTTGTTTTTGAAAAAGAAAACGAACAATGAAATCAAAGCGGAGCTAGACGAAGTTTATATGGACCTTGCACCTTCGTTATCAACCATTAAATATTGGACAGCTGAATTTAAACGCGGTCGTACGAGCATTGTTGACGATGAACGTCCAGGTCATCCAAATGAGGTCGTCATACCAGAAACAATTGAAAAAGTCCACGATATGGTGTTAAATGATCGGAGACTAAAAGTGCGTGAGATTGCTGAGGCTACATGCATATCATATGGCTCAGTGATTTCAATCCTGAGTGATCAGTTGGGTATGAAAAATTTATCCGCAAGATGGGTGCCGCGTTCGCTCACTGTCGACCATAAAAGAGAACGTGTAGCTGATTCAAAGCCGTGTTTGGCGATCTATAAGCGTGATCCTGTTGAGTTTTTGCGTCGTTACGTAACCGTGGACGAAACATGGATCCATCACTATACACCAGAGACAAAGGAACAATCGAAACAATGGATTTCACCGACCGAACGTGCTCCGAAGAAGGCGAAGACGGTGCCATCGGCCGGTAAGGTCATGGTCACAGTTTTTTGGGATGCACGCGGCATAATCTACTTCCGCCGAAAAAAACGATTAATGGCGAATACTATGCAGCCGTACTGACCCGATTTAACGACGAATTGAAGAAAAAACGTCCACATTTGGCGAGGAAAAAAGTGCTCTTCCATCAAGACAATGCACGCGTTCACACGTGCCCAGTTGCCATGGCTAAAATTCATGAATTTAAATACGAATTGCTTTCGCATCCACCGTATTCTCCAGATTTGGCCCCCTCCGACTGCTTTCTGTTTCCAAACCTGAAAAAATGGCTTGACGGAAAGAGATTTGGTTCCAGAGATGACCTCATCGCCGAAACAGAGACCTATTTTGAGGACCTTCCGAAATCGTATTATTCGGAGGGCATCAAAAAATTGGAAAATCGTTGGAATAAGTGTATCGAGCTAAAAAGAGATTATGTTGAGAAATAAAAACATTTTTGTGCAAAAAAACTCTGCTTTTCTTTACCAAGCCGACTATTTATTGATCGACCCTCGTATAATAAAGCCGGACAGAGAGTGTGACTACGTCACAATACACATGTGAAAAACCGCTACCGATGCATTCAAAGCGCTGGATACCTGGTTATGATTCAGAAGAGGTTGTTATCTCTAAGTCCATGTTACTCTTTAGCAGCATCCTGAGCATTTACTCTGACTTTGACATCGTTCCCGCGAACAATAAAAAGCATTATGTATCCGCGATACGGCAAAGGCGTTTAAAGCGACCCATTTTGGTATCGGGTAGTTCTTGTGAAGAGCGTAATGAGCGTATTCCTGCGCACCCAGGAAATGTGCGATGCGTAAGATGAAATAGAGGATATTATTCGCAGAGTGCATTCAGTCGAGCGTCGAGGACGGCCCGTTGGACTTGGCGAACTTTATATCCGAATGTCCTGTGTTGTGCCTCGATACAATAGTGGTGTCCCCGGCGAAATGGTTTACCCGGACACCGATACTGCGAGGTATTGGTAGTCGATTTCGGGGAGACCATTTACATAGACTGGTCTCACCTACTTCATCCGGAGCCTCTAGCAAGTATGCTGCTGGCGCTTGTCGTGGAGTGCTCGATGTACAGGATCCAGCGCATCGATGTTGTAGGCCTTGAGCAACTTCTCGCAGAAACGTAGGCAGCAATGCTTTCATCGCTGTCATGATGCCGCTGCTTGCCGGTGCTAACGCTCTTCGAGTTATAAGGGCACTCGGCACGAACTAGACTTCGGCTACGACATCGTTGTCGCATCATTGTACCATCTCTACGTCACCGATACTGGTTAAGCAAGTTGTGGTGTGGGGGATGGTGGAGGAAGAAGTGGGACGAAGCAAAGTCGGCCACATACTACTATCAATAAAGACAGATTCAAAGTGGTAACTGATGGTTTCCAGTTTACAAAATATATTTTACAGAATCCAGCAAAATCGAATTCCAAGCAATTGCTAGTAACTTCTATTGATGGAAATGGGTCGCAATTTTGATGACCAGATATCAAAAATTGAACTGCCTATATCAAAATATATGCATACTGCAGTACGCTGTACAATTCTAGATTATGTTTCCACTGGAAAATCTATATGATTTCCAATAATTATAATCATTCATATTTATATATAATATAAATATATCTTTTTCGACACTTCGTGATTATCTCTTGTATTGATTTTAAGAACACATTTAAATTTATATTAAACTCATACCCTTATAAGACATTTCCGGGTTTTCCAGGTTATCTCGCGTACCGGCTGCAAACATACATTACATTTTATAATAAATAATATTTCGGAAATACAGTTTTTTTACTGTAACGTGGCAGAATATTCGGGCTGCGTCCTCCTCGCTTGACGGCTACCAGCACGATCGCTCAGGGCTGTAGGGGATAATTTTCGTATATTATTTATTCTTTATTTTTATTTTTTTTTGTTGTATTTTTTTTTATATATACAGGGTGTCCGCCGGGAAGGTATACTACTTTGTTTTGCCGCCATTTTGGTAAACGTTAGTCTTGACAGTTCATATTTGGCAGTCGTGAAGTAGACACGTGGCAAATTTATTATGGAAAAATATTCGATAAACCAACGTGTTTTAATCGTTAAAACATTTTATCAAAATCAATCATCGATTACTGTGACGATGAGAAAGTTACGTGAAATTTTTGGGAGAAACAACGTGCCAACAAAACGCACTATTTATCGTGTAGTGAATGATTTCGAAGAAAGAGGGTCTGTAAGTGATAGGCCCAAGCATGGGCCACAACGTACTGCAAGATCGGCTGAAAACATTACTGCTGCTCAAGAAAGTGTTCAAAACAATCCATCAACCTCAATTCGACGCCGTGCTCAGGAGCTTGGTCTTCAAAGAACAAGTTTAGCCACAATTTTGCACAAGGATTTGCATTTGTTTCCATTTAAGATTCAGTTGACACAAGAGCTTCTTCCACAAGACCATTTACACCGCCGTACATATGCCAATAGGATGTTACAGCTCGCCCATGACAACCCCGATTTTCATGAAAAAATCATAATGAGTGACGAGGCACATTTTCATTTAAATGGATATGTGAATAAACAGAATAGTCGGTTCTGGGCAATGGAAAACCCTCAAATTATTGATCAGTCACCTTTACATCCATTAAAAGTGACAGTCTGGTGTACAATTTGGTCAGGAGAAATCATTGGACCTTACTTCTTTGAAAATCAAAACGGCGTAACGGTAACTGTGAATGGGGAGCGATATCGTGATATGATTGAAAACTTTTTAACGCCACAACTGCATGCTTTGGGCTTGATTAACATGTGGTATCAACAAGACGGTGCCACATCGCATACAGCCAGGATTACAATGGAATTACTGCGAGACCTCTTTCCACAACAAGTTATTTAAAAAAATGGTGATGTTGATTGGCCTCCACGGTCGCCTGATTTGACTGCTCCGGACTTCTTTTTGTGGGGATATCTAAAAAGCAAGGCTTATGCAAACAAACCAGAAACGCTTGAGCAACTCAAACAAAATATTCGTGATGAAATTAATGAAGTACCGCGTGAAATGTGTGAGAATGTAATGAAAAATGTGCTCAAAAGGGCTCGCATTTGTGAGGCTAACAGAGGCGGACATTTATCTGATATTGTATTCCATACATAATTGCCGACATTAAATAAAACATTTATCAATATAAGATCCATTCTCTTTCATTTAATCAAAAATTATAAACAAACAAAGTAGTATACCTTCCCGGCGGACACCCTGTATAATGCGTTCGATACGACCGAGGGATGGAGAGGGAGTACGAGAGAGAGAGGAGAGCAATGTGAACAACTGGAAACTTTGGACCGATATTTTATGGTTTTCTTGGTCGGAATATCCCACTTTCCCGACGACGCACCAAATAGTACGCGGCCTTCCATCCTTAGCTGCTGTCGACTCACGGGAATCTATGTATCTCTGAGAGTCATCTGCTGGGCTACGCAACGTTGGGATTGTCTGTCGCTAAGTAATATATTGTCCAGCTGAGGCGCTGGTCGCGGTCATCGTGCGACACCGGTTCCCCCAATTGACCGAGTTTAGCGGGTTAAGTGGGGATCATAGTTCACGGGCACGCGTGCCAGCAGGACCTCGGGGCTTTTTCCCGGTGACCGTTGAGCGAGGCAGACGTAGCGTTTCTTATATCTGTGTCCCGCTCTATTCTGAGGCATCACGCGTACGGGCCTATTACTGTCCACCATCGTACAGGAAGGAAGAAATCGAGGAATAACTATTTCCACGTCCTCTCGAGAATTCCCGGATCACGAGAACATCGCCTCGTCATCGTCCCGGTGAGCTCTTCTCCCTTCTACGGTCTTTCGCTAATATTTTATGATTTGATTATTGAACTTGTGGACTATTATTATCTTCGAGCTTGGTCACACCTGCGACTCTAGCACACTGCGTGCAGAGTATAGATTTGTGTTGAGAATCGCGGCGTCTATAAGAGTAAACTCGAGATCGTGGAACGTGTAGAAACCGGGGAAAAGTCACTTTGTTAATTGTTTTTTTTAATTGAATCGTGCGCGAGTTAGACCGTTATCCCGAAGTGTGTTGGTTTCTGTGGGATTGGAACGGGATAGACCGCGTCACGGATTTTAACGAATTATGGGTTTTAGATTTACATGATTTTGTCTGAGTTTTCTTTCGTTTCGATTTAGAAGGTCGTGCGCCCGTTAGTACGTCGTCCCGTTGTGAATTTGATGTAAAAGGGACTTGCACGTCATAGACCGCGTCGCGTATCATTCACATTAATCGGCGTTTCTCTGTCTGATTTATTTACTTGTTTATTGATTGATTTATTTATTTATTATTTATTATTTTTGGATTTTGTGTTAACGTTATCTTAGAATGGCGGAGGGCGTAATCGGCCATCGTCCCGTATTTTAGACGTGGATTCGAGGGATTTGTACGGTCCGAGGCGTATCTCACGTAGTTTGATTGTCTATTACGTCTTATGATATTTAATTCAACAAACTAATTATCGATTAATATTATTATTCTGACGTTAATTATTTTATTATTATTTTTTTTTTTGTTCTTATTTAATTATTAGTCGTTATTTATTCGTTATTTTATATTTTATGAACTGCGGAAGATCCCCGGGTTTCTGTCTTTTACATAATATATAAATCTCAAGATAGAAATATCGAGCCGTTGGTAGCTTCGCGTACGTGACCTCCCGACGTCCCGTTGTTATCGTTTTTTTTTGGATGTATGTGGGATTAGCTCGGGATAGGCCGTTTCGCGGACTGTGAACAGAGACTACCGAGCGTTGAAAATTTATTGTTGAATATTGTTCGAAATTCGAAGCGAGCGAGACAGGCTATACAACATCTACAGGGTATGAGAGTGAGAGAGAGAGAACGGTATAACTGCTACCGCCGAATTAAAGATTAAAATTAAGATATCTAACTAGATTTGGAAAATTGTTAAAAAGGAGAGACTAATTTTACCGGACATTTTATTTGAATTCTAAATTGATGTTTATTGGAAATTAATATCTGTTCGCCAGAAATAAAGAAATTTGTAAGTCCCGTACCTGCTGTTGTTGTTTAAATTATTTACTGTTATTATTTTATTTATTTATTTATTATTTATTTAGCTGACTTCATTCATGGTTCTCGTTTGGTGTATTTATCGACCATATTTTATTATTTGATTTCGTTCATTAATTCTAATGACTCATTTTAATTAATTGATTTTATTCGTATTTTATTTTTGACTAATTAGTGACTTGACAGTCCAAACCACCCACTCTGCCTCGAACAGCTGTAGCTGGCCTGGGTTGAGGCTGGTCATCCAACTCGGTATTTTTTTCCTTCCGGCGGGAAAGCGCCGGGCGCCCATCTCGAAAGAGAAAATAAAAAGGAAGGAAAAAATAACTTGGACCAGTCATAGGTAACGTGGTGCGTTGAGGCACAAACTTACGTTACATTACATACACGGTCACAGTGCATTTGGTATTAACTCCTTTTCATAGTTGCAAGTTCACATCCTTAAGTGTGACCGTGAGTAAAACCGCTGTAGCCAACAATCCGGGACAAGATCTCGGGGCCCTGAGAGATCGACAATTCGGAAAACAGCGGAGGTTAGCTTCTAGTCGATCAGATAACCAGAGAAAATTAAATTAAGTTGAAATTTTGTTAGTAGTATGTGTACACCTTTGCTCCATCCCACTCCTACCTCCACCACGCGGCTACCCCCACCACCCTACTTTTCTACCGCCGCACTACCCACTCTCCTTAACCAGTGTCGGTAACGTGGAGATGGTAAAGTGAGGTGGTGTGCGTACTCTGGTGAACAAGGAAAAGTAGAGATAAAAGCAGGATGGAACAAAGGTGTACACATAATGAAAAAAGGAATAAAATTAGGTACTTACCTCCGTTGTTGTTGGCGTCCACCTTCCTTCGACGGCGATTTTAAACTCCTATCTCTCACTATCTCACACACACACACACACACACACGTGCGCGCGCGCGCGCGCGCGCGAGTGGCGACTTTTATTACCGAGCATTGTCTGATTCAGGAAGCTCGAGGTCCTCAAAGCCCTTGGCCACGTCATCGCCATCGTACCCGATGACTATTTTGGCGCCGAGGAGTCCGAACACCCGCTAGCGTCGTAACGAGGATACATTGCGAAAAATACGTTTTTGACTGCGAGATCACGAAGTTAACGACAGATTGAATGCTCAGGAAGCTGCTAGTTAGTATCACAGGGTTTGGAGATAACAAATCCCCCTCTGAATCATAACTAGGTATCCAGCGCTCTAAATGCAGCGACAGCGGTTTAGCACGTGCGTACCGCCTTGCGCTGTGCTTTTCGCGAAGCGCTTGCTCTGCAGTAAAAGGCACAGAATATGATACCGTGCCGCGAGAGACCTCGATTATAATTTATATACAATTATGTTGGATCGTCAGCTGGCGCACGGCGATCGATATTCGCCGTGCGTCGACCTGTTGCTGTGCTCTAGTACGCTGCGTTTGGTTGGGCCAGAGATAGCCGAGGCAGGGCTTCGCGGAGCCGAGGCTGTGCGTCGTAGGCATGCCGCTTTGAGCGAGAGGATGTCTCTCTCGCTTGACTTCAACGCCCAACGACGCTATCGTATCTCGCAGCCATGTTGGATATTTCGGTACTTACGTGAAAACCCGCATCGAACAGCGCACGCATTTGCAAGGCTCGGACAATTTTCACATCTCTCAACTGGATCTTCTCAACTCCTTTTTGCTCACCAGGACTCAAATTAAGGTAAGAGTACACCGTCATAATTTAACATAATTCACTGACGGTGAGGAGATTCATATATCGGTACATCAACATAAAAGGTCTCACCCTGTGGCGTGCTCTGCAGCATGGGCTGCACCACGTTTTCACTAAAGATGTAGCATACTCGAATAATATAATTGCGTGTGTTTTACCAATTCACTGTACTTTCCTCCAATCAAACTTGCTGGGAAAGTATTGTGAATTCAGTCAGATCATTTTGTGCATCCTCAAGCGAGCATTACTATGCTCTGCGGCGTAGACTGCTTCACAGCCTGTCACAATAGAATTAAACTCAGTGGTCAGATTTGCATGTGCTAGCATTCACTTGCTGTAAATTCCAATTCATTATCTCATTGACTATTTGGTGACAGGCACTGAATTTGTCTATGCACTCATGTATCTCATTGCGTGGCATACTCCACAGCTCTGACTGCACCACGTACACGCCACTCATTAGACACAGCACACAATTAATACAATTGTGTGCTACACAATCACTTTACAATGCCAGCACTGAATTGATGTAACTTTGTGTTGCTTAAATTTCCCAAAAACTACAGGATTTAATTTCAATTCTTTGTACTTTATTTTCATATTTGTTATTTGGCTTCAAAGATATCATTATGCAAGCTGGTCTCTCGACCTCACAAAATTCAACATAATTTATTGTGTATTTATTTTTATATTCTTTATATTTTCTAAATTAAACTAATATTTGTAACTGACATGCGGAAGGTGTAATTAACCGCTTTCTCAAAATACCATCTACGTGTCTGGTTCATTTTCACCCTGTCTTGAGTGAAGCTTCATAAGTTCCGATATATTCACAGGTTGTTCTAACTACATCCAAGGACTTCTCAAACATTTGTTCCTTCGAGCAAGACTTCTCATCGATCCTGGATCGAAATTAACGTTTATTACGGAAGAACTCTTTCGTAAACTCAACACAACACGTAAGCACTCATCAATTTCGATCACAGGGATCAGTGGAAGGCACTCAACTCATACACGTGGTTTGGTTTAACTCACAATGTGCTCCATGTACACCAAGGAGAAAGTCACGGTCTTGGCTCACATTATCAAAACGGTTACCACTCATTTGTCATCTTTTGAGTCGCCAGCTCACACCTGGTCTCATATAGTGAAGCTGAAGCTGGCGGATCCGGACTTTCTCACACCACGACCGATCGACATGATAATTGGAGCTGATATCTATGGTCAGGTGATTAAACCTAACATTATCAAAGGCACATCATCTTCGCCAATTGCACAATTATCAATATTTGGTTGGCTCATCATTGAACCGATTAACTCATGTCAACCTGATGCACTCGCTGTTCATCATGCTTCTGTGCAACACGATGATCAGGAATTACAGAACGTGCTCACAGAATTATGGGTTCAAGAAGAGCCATCAAAGGACACAGTCGATCAACTCACACCAGAGGCGCAGGCATGCGAGGATCATTTTCGCGACACAAATCAGCGTGATTCTACTGGCCGATACATTCTTCGGCTTCCTCTTATAGCTTCACCTGCAAATCCGGGAAATTCAACTTGCAAGCACATCAGTGTCTGCAGCACACAATGCGGAAAATCTCAAAAAATGCTGAATACGGTCAGCTCTACTCACAATTCATGGACGAATATGAACAACTTGGTCACATGGTAAGCCTTCGAAATCATCTACAAGTGAAATTCAATACTATCTGCCTCACCACGGTGTACTGAGACCAGACAGTATTTCCACCAAATTAAGGGTGGTATTCAACGGTTCTAGCTCAGCATCTTCTGGAAAGTCTCTTAATGACATCATGCACACTGGACCTAATTTCTTGCTCAATATTTCGGACGTTTTCATCTGGATCCGTCATCGCAGACATATTTTTGCCACGGACGTTACCAAGATGTATCGTCAAATTCGTGTTCATCCTGATGGTTGGAATCTTCAACGAATTCCGCGGATTGATGCTCAAGACAACCCTGTGCCGTATCAATTAACAACAGTGACATACGGTACAAAGGCTGCGCTATTTTTGGCAGTTAGAACTCTCATGCAGCTTACCGAATATAAAGGTCACCGGTTTCCTCTCGCTGTTCCAGCTATCACGTTTGGCAAGTACGTGGATGACATTTTTGGAGGGGCGGATTCAACTCATCAACTCATTGGAATTGCTCAACAGCTCAAGGACTTGTGCATGACGAGCGGTTTTCCACTCGCCAAGTGGCACTCGTCGGACCACACGGTCCTTGCTAATATTTCATCATTATCGTCAAGCTCAGCTATCTCAATGGACGACTGCGAGACCAAAATTCTTGGTCTGACTTGGCTTCCTAATGAAGACAAGTTCACATTCTCATCCCGGTTCAACTCAATTCAGGAGAATTTCACAAAACGCCTCGCTCTTTCCGAGGTTGCTCAACTCTTTAATCCACTCGGTTTCGTCTCACCGGTTGTGATAAGGGCCAAAATACTCTTGCAAGAGCTTTGGCTTCACAAGCTCTGCTGGGATGAACCACTGCCATCTCAGGTCTCAGCACGATGGACTGCAATCAGAGAAGATCTCAAAAGCCTGACCAGGCTCTCAGTTTCTCATTGGTTCAATACATGGATCGACTCAACAGTGGAATTGCATAGCTTCTCTGATGCATCTCAACTGGCCATGGCCGCAGTGATCTACATCATTGTCGACTCTATATTCACAGGAAAGGTGGCTTCACTTATCTCCTCAAAAACGCGCGTGGCACCACTCAAGAAGCTTACCATACCAATGCTTGAACTGATATCTACACTGTTACTCGCATAATTGGTTGCATACGTTCAAGCCACGCTCAAGATCAAAGTCTCATCTCCTCGCCTATGAACGGACTCGTCGGTAACTCTCACCTGGATCAAAGCTCATCCTGCTCGGTGGAAAGACTATGTCCGAAACCGAGTATCTCAGATACAAGGACTCATACCCAATGCTCAGTGGCGTTACGTGTCCGGCACAAGCAATCCTGCAGATTGTGCCTCTCGGGGTATCTCAACATCTCAATTGGCCTCTCATCAGTTGTCGTGGTCGGGTCCACCATGAATGGTGAAACCTATTGAATTTTGGCCAAAAACCTCAACTGATGCTGAGGATTTGCACAATACGGAAGCTCGACCGGGGTTAGCTCTTCTCGCTGCAACTCTTACGCCAGAGTACCATTGGGAGCTCATTTATCGCTGTTCCTCACTCACAAAATTGTGTCGTCGTACCTCATTTTGTGTCAGATTAGTGGCCAGAATGAGGAAGAAGTTACAATCGGCAGGAACCGCTCCTCTCACAGCAGAAGAGATGGCTGCAGCAAATGTTTTTTGGACACGAGCAACACAAGCCGTATTTTTTAAACACGAGTTACAAGTACTGCAGTCAGGCTCTTCTCTTCCTTCCTCTCACCCCTTCAGTCGACTAATAGCTTTCATCGACCAGGAGGGTGTACTCAGAGTAGGAGGTCGCCTTGCTCAATCAGCACTCACATTTGAAGGAAGACATCCTGCCATTCTACCTCGTCACTCTAAATTCTCAACTCTCATTATTGATCAAGCTCACGTGCGGACTCTTCACGGAGACACTCAGCTCACATTAGCCCAAGTAAGGCTAACTCATTGGGTCGTCGGCGGTAGAGCTCCTGTAAAATCTCACATTTTACATTGCGTGGTGTGTGCTCGGCAAAGAGGAGTTAGGGCTGAACAGTTGAGGGGTCAGCTTCCTCTGTCACGGGTCATACCATCGCGCGCATTTGCTCACACAGGAGTAGACTACGCCGGTCCTCTCATGCTCAAAACTTGGAAGGGGCGCTGACTGTGGCACTAACTCCGTTGGTGCTCACAAATTCATACGTCAGTTGTTCAGGAAGGCCTCGCAAGAGCATCGCCTCATCGCTTCTTCTCTCGCAAATCAACAGATTGCATGGAAGTTTAATCCACCTGCGGCGCCACATATAGGTTGCAAATGGGAAGCAGCTGTAAAGTCTGTGAAATTCCATCTGCGTCGAACGGTGGGTGATATAGCACTCACGGTCGGAGAGCTCTCAGCGCTGCTGGCTCAAATCGAGGATATACTTAACCCAAGGCCTCTGGAACCGCTCAGCGATGATCCAGATGATTCATCAGCACTCACGCCTGGACATTTTCTTATTGGTGAAGCACTCACAATGGTCCCAGAACCGAATCTCGAAGATTTGGCAATCTCACGGCTCTCAAGGTGGCAATTGTTGCAACAAAAGATACAACAATTTCAGCGACAATGATCTGCACACTATCCACAACGGCAGCAGTCTATTTCGAAGTGGCATCACTTTAACAACATCATTAAAATTGGCTCTTTGGTTCTGCTCACGGTTGAGCGCTTTCCACCGTGCAAATGGCCCCTTGCACGAGTCACGGCGTTGCATCCAGGCAAAGATGGGCTCACCAGGGTGGTGACACTTCGAACTGCTGCCACTACGCTCACCAGGCCGATCTCAAAACTAGCTGTCCTGCTGATCTCACCCGACTCAAAACCATGACTAATCATAAACACCGTTGCTGATGGCGGGCGGAATGTTGGATAATCAGCTGGCGCATGGCGATCGATATTCGTCGTGCGCCTACCTGTTGTGGTGCTCGAGCACACTGCATTCTGTTGAGCCGAAGATAGCCGAGACAGGGCATCGCGGAGCCGAGGCTGTGCTTCGTTGGCACGCCGCGTTGAGGGAGAGGATGTCTCTCTCGCTTGACTTCGGCTTCGCTCACCGGCTATCTCGCTCAGTTGAGCGAGATCGCCGGACTTCAGCGCCCAACGACGCTTTCATATTCCGCAGCCATATTGAAAATTTTGACACTTTTTCGGCACAACCACGGGAACAGCTCACGCATTTCGGGACTCTCGGACTTTTCTTCACTGCATTCACCGGACTCGCTCATTTTTCTGTGCTCATCAGGACTCAAAACTCAAAGTAAGCGAGGAGAATAACATAAGCGGTACAGCAACATCGTTGTCTCACTTTGTGGCGTGGGCTGCAGCACATGCTGTACCACGTTCTCCTCACTTTATTTTGCCGGCATAATTAATAGAATCATGCATGTGCTTCATATTCACTGTAGTTTCCCCCAAAAAATCTGCTGGGAAATAACAATGACTATACTCCGCCCGTTTGTGCATCCTCAGTCTATGTTGTATTGTGCTACGCAGTGCTGACTGCGTAGCTGGTCTCACATCCATTCACAGCACTCAAGCAATTTATTTGCAAGTGCTCTCATCAATTCACTGTAATTTCTCTTCGACAAACTGCTGAGAGCTTGCAGTGAATGGTGTCAACATTTTACGCACTCATTTATCTCATAGCTTGACATGCTCCGCAGCACTGGCTGCAGCACGTACACTGCTCGCGCACACACAGCACACAATTAATACAATTGTGTGCTGCTCAATCTTCATACAAAATTCAACTTAATTTATTTATTTGTAAACTCTCGGATTTTGGTACATTCATTTTTATATCAATTTTGCATTTTTCTAAATTTAACCTGTTTTTGTATTTATTTTCCAGTTTGACATTTTTTCAAATTATATACAAAACTGTATTTTGTATCCGAGCTGAAGGAAGGTGGAATAAACCACTTTCTCAAGATAACAACAATTGTGTCTGGTTTATTTATCACCCTGTCGTGAGTGAAGTCTCATATTTTTTCAATATATTCCCAGGTTCATTCTGCAAACTACATCGGACGGGATTCTCAAACAAATAAATTAATCAATATTTTATTTATATCACTTTACACACATTTACCGTTACGTGCAACATCCCTGCAAACACGGTAATTCGCTCGGAGATTCCTTCACCTTTTAATTTATTTTTATCACTGTCCGATCATCGAGAGGTAAAAGCATTGTAACATCCACGTACTATTCTGACGTTTTTCATTACATTATCGCTGAAGAGATTATTAAATCGCGACATGATGAATCCGCACGATATAAGATGGAGGAATACGATACATAATTGTCCACACACATCCGATGTATTACTCTGTAGCTACTTAAGGCCGTGCCGATAGAACTTGCAGTTTCTTCGTAGCCGTGCGAGATGTTGGTGTATAATCGGTGCTAGCCCGTAAATATCGAAGTGCATTCCTTTTCCATGATGGTTAACGTACATGGCGATCCAATGCTCTCCAGGTCCATCGTGGTTATCCGTGTTAACTTCGAGTCCGGCCGGTAACGACCATACATGAGGAATTCTGTCAGCTGGGTATATTCTGAAGTGTTTCGCGATTTTTGCGCGCTCGGTTGCTTTATTTATTTCGTTTGATTTTATATTTATGCGCATATGTATGACGATGTCGCGGCTAAATCGCGTAGTTTGTGTGTTTTTCCGTGCAAGGTCCTTTCCTATACCACTGGGGATGTGATCCAGAGCTCGAAAGAGGTTCGTGCTCTGGGCTGGATCGGCGGATTGGTTCAAAAATATCTGTAGTTGGTGCTTATCTTAGTGCTTGTTTTACTTGTGTCTTTTTTGTTTGTTTTTGGAGAGACCTCAGTCTGGGTTTTATTGATTTTGCATGTATCCGTGGTAGACGAGTGTTTCATTACCCTTTCCTCATCAGTCTCCTTAGTTTTGAGGGTAATTCTTTAATTGTATTGTGCTTAAGGCACTTATTGATTTTATAGGGTTGTGTGGAATTTCGAAGGATTGGCTTAGGTTGGTGGGTACGTGGTATCGTTTAACTATGTTTAGTTTTACATATGTGGAATGGCTTTCAGTTCCGAACGGGTTTGAAATTAATATTCGTATGACGATCTGGTATCGTGCGTACGGAGCTCTACACTCAATTTTATATTACAAGGTTCTCGCTCTTTTTTGGATTACGAGGCGATTTATCCTGTTTAGCTGCTTTCGCTTGTCCTCATACGTCGCTTTCCATGGTATTTTTGTAAGATATACCGGTCGGCCTTTGTATAATCTACGGACTGCGGCCTCTGATTGGTGATATGTTTTTCTAATGCATTCTATAACGTGTGACTCGGTTCTCGAGGCTCCGCCCTGTTGGGTGTTTCCGCGGAAACTTTCGGGTCTCGGCCTAGCATAGAGTCGCGAGTATCGTTACGTCGGGTCGGGAATGTGAGTTTACCTACCTATCGTACTCGTCTTTGTTATTGTTTTAGTTCTCTAGCTATAGCAAACTGTTCGCGCAAAACACGGGGTTCGCAGCTATGACCAACTTGCTCATCCTGTACTCCTGATAGTGAGGCGTTTATTCGCGTTGCATTAAGGTGCTTTGTCGTGCCTTTTAACGGGCTTGCAACTTGATTTTTATAATTAACGTGATCTGCCGAGGTATCGCTGGCCCCGGCGTGATCCCAGCCACGTAGGTACACCCTCCGAATCGAGCGCGCGTGGCGCAGCAAGTCGGGATGCCACTCCCTTGACCTGGTGACACACGTGCTTCTTCACTTTCCAAGAGACAAGTGGCCACTGCGCTGTGCGTGGGGACTCGTTAGTGGAAAGTGCCCTGACGCTGTGAGTAGGGGCGGCCAAGCGCTGTGCAGGGGAGCCCTACTCCTCACAGGGTATCTCTAATTAGTTCGTTTAGTCAACTGACGGCCAAGCGCAATGCCGGGGAATCAGTTGATCGAAAGAACACTAGTTTCTGCCATGATTTTTCCAAAACTGTTAGTCTTACAATTAAATTAAAATCTTGGTGTGCTGTCGAGCAGCACTTCGTCTTGCGGAAGGTAATTTCAACAAGAGCCTCGAGGCTTGTCTTGTCGCGGTTTATATAGTTTAGTTGAAGAGCCCTGAGGGGGTGTTTTGGGTCGATCACGTGATGTTTGTTACACCAAACTCGATGGGCGAGAGCGGTGCGGGGTGGTGTGTCGGTGTCCCGTTACGTCTTCGAATTTTTATATTTGGTCGGTTTTTTGCTTTCTCGGGGTTTGAACTGGGGTTCCAGCAAGGTTGAATTCCTAGGTTCAATGCTAATTCTCTACCTGTTGGAGGTTCAAACTTTCTTCTGAGGTTTTTTGTTGTTGCTTCGTTGTTTTTTTTGTATTTTGTGAGATGTTGGTCTTTGCCTACTTCGTGATAATTGGTTTGTCTGATTTCTGATTAATTTTCTGCAACATTTACGTTTTTTTGGAGTTTTCTATGTGTTCCTGGCTTGTTTTTTACGATATTATAGTTTTTGTTGGGTTCTAGGTTTAGGTGATGTTTCGAAAATTGTTTATTCATTAGGTTTGAGAAGATATTGTCTTTATTTAAGAGTTTTTCCTGATGTTAATGTTTAATTGTGAGTGGGGATAGTTGGTGGAGATACATGCGAAGGTAGCCTGTTATCTCTTGTCTCTTTGGTTTGTAGAACCGCGAGGGTTCCACAATTTGCTTTCGTCTTATCCCCGTTGCGTGGCGGTCTTGGCGCCTTGGGCTGTTCGCGGCGTGTGGCCTACTGGGAAGGTAGGGCCTACTGCGCTAGTCTTTGAATGGTGAGGTGTGTGGTCTCCCGGGCAGTTCCGCCTGGTCTTTGCGTGGGGGCGGGGGCTACTGCGCTTGGGTCCGCCTACTGTTACATCCTATCCTTTTTGAGGTGGGTACTCGCGGTTGCTTGAGTGTACCTACTTATTATTCCTGGTGTCTTGGTCCGGTGGGTGGCTATTCGCTACTTGTTTGTTCGTTTTATCAATAGTTTATCACTTTAGTGATTTTTTATTGATGTTTCTTTTCCTTTAGTCTGCTTTTGGTGTGTTTTCTTTGCTTATTCGTGTGAGATAGATATGTTGGGTTAATTGGTATTTTTATTCTTGGTCCCGAGGCTATCTCCCTTCTAATTCGTAGCGGATCGCTCTGGTGACGTTCCGTTACAACTCCAACGGTTGAAAGTGGTTGATACTGCCGACTCTCATAGATTTGTCTAGTGTTCATGCTGAAAACATAGTCAATGATTAAATGATGACATATACGCTTTGATAGACGCATATATATGCAAAATTTATTTCACAGCATCGTCGATCGTGTCACAACTACATGATAAAGATTTCTCCTCTTTCTTATTCTCTTCCTCTTCATCTGCTGACCAAACATCCATGTATGATTCTCCTTTAAATGGGTGCTTGCGAAGCCAATTTTTTATTTGGAAAGCCTGGCGCATTGCACAATGCGAAGACGCTGTATCGTTTATCATAGCGTGTCTGAAGCATTTTCGCAAAGATTTCGGCATAAATGTGTACGATGGGGCGCCCTCCTCATCCTCCAGGTTGGAAATTTCACGACTCGTGATATCGCAAAGAAGTATAGCCTTCTCGTGACCGCGTGTATAGATACGTCTTAATTTTCGCGAAATTTCACGCAAGTTAGCTTATGCTTGTTCACAGCTCACATCGCTCTCGAACCATTCCAGACCGTGAAAATATTTCGAGAGAAAATTATTCTGGCTTCTCGAATGCTGTGGTAATTCGGCAAAGTGACACGGCGGTGCGACGATCCAATGAGCAGGGTACGGTCTATCCACTGCTACCACGGCAATTTCTTTCGGAATAAATTCCGAGTCTTTGCCACGCATTCCCTGTATATCCACGACGATATCCATTTTCACGTCTAATCCGTACAGATGCTCGAGTTCGACTGATTAGTTACTCACAGAGACGCTTCTACGTCTCTTAACACGAAATAATTTTATGCCGACATCAGCACATTTTTCGCTTATCCGGTAAAATCCACCATTACTTGCCGAGAGGCATCGATTTCAAGGACATTATCATATTCCGCGTAGACTACACAATTTACCGTTTAAGCAAGCGCATCTTGAAATCGTACCTCTATTCTCACACTACCGTGCTTTATTAAATTCCAATGTGAATTGCTGTTCGCCGAAAGATCGGGTGTCAAATCAAAAGCAAACAGACAGTATCCATCGCGATGGTTATCGCGATCGAGCGACTTACCATCGTTCAAGAAATGTATTCCAGTTCCCGAAAACAACGTTTGAAAAGCATACACATACAGATAATTTTTCGTGAAATCAGGTTGTAACGGTTTCGAAGGTATTTGAGCACCATCTACATACAACGAGAGATTACCTATCTTGTAATTTTGGAAATTGAATGGATTCATACTGAAGTGGCCGTTAAACGCTTTCTTATCGACAAAACCGATAATTATACGCTTCGGCAATTGACCTAACACGATATTATCGATAGTCTCTCCATGAACACTGGAGTGTATTGAAACGGCCTTTACCTCGACTCTCGTAACAGGATATTTAGCCGTAGATTTTGCCAGAGTTCTAGCATGCGAGAGCTATACACCAGGAGCTATTTTTGTTCTGCGAACGAGAAGCGATGCCTTGAGAATTTTTAAGCGGCATTGACCATTCTTTGTATCGCCCACAAGCCAAAATGAATCTCTAGACCGCACTAGCCGTAGTCTCATCTTGACACCGTATAATAGGAACCGCTCTTGATTGAATACACCGCAATGCAGATGGCCGAGCAAGTCTACAGTTTTTCTGACATTTAAAAATTGTTTTCTCTTTATAAGACCCGCATTTCCCGATGTAATATAATCCATTTTTCCAGGGGTATCATCGTACCAGAGAACGCCCATGAGATGCGAATTTTTGGCAGCTGGATCGTAATTCAAAAGTGTTTCTATGTACGCTCGATAAGCGTAGGCATTATTTCGAGGTAAAACTAGTTTTTGATTCAGGTATACATTCACCTGATTAAGCATAGAATGCAATAGATTGTTTACAGGGCCGGTACTAACTTTCGGTGCTGCACCCGCGGCAATTTTCGTAGAAGGAGATGTTATTTTCTCTCTAACAAAGACTAAGCAAAGTATGCGCGAGATCGATATACTCATCACCCTATCCAGGAATAACAAATTCAATAGGTGAATCATCTGTTAATGAAGAAATTGGCTTATAATACACCCCATTGGAGCCTTCGATAGTAGTTTGCGTCGGTGGAAGTGAAAGAATTCAAGTTCCGATTTAAGACACTCGCACGAGTGCGCATGTAGAGAAGCCATCTTGTTTCAGCTATCCAAAAATATCTACAACCGTTCGTTGACGAGTCTTCTGCTTCTTATTGTTCTTATTATTTTTCTTCTTCTTTATTACACTTTTCTTTTTACGGGAGATACGTCGTGGTTCACGTTCGTTCGATGAATGAGGAATTCGCGAAATTTTTTGACACTTTTTATAACCAGACCCCCGCAAGAGAGTATCAATTTTTACAGAGGCTTTGCGTTTGAGATTACTGCCTGATTCCTGTGCTCTGTCGCGAATAGCATCTTATACAGCTATATTTCTATCGAGGATATCACTGGCTACGTTTACACCAGCTCGCAATGTCTCTTTTCCAACTGCTTTAGCACCCTTCTTTAAAAGTGGTAACACTCGACGGAACAGGCCCCTGAGAAAGCTGCCAATACCGTTGATTAGGTGTTCTGATATAAACATGGCTAATACCACCGTACCTGCGACGGCTCCATCCGTGCTGCATACTGTCAATATCATCCATAGCGGCGTAATCAATCGTGGGACCTTTTTTTTTTTTTTGAAATGCAGTGTCACAGTCAACGTTCCCTGTTCGAATGGTATAGGATTTCCAAACTCCTCTCTTATATCGATCTCGATAGTGTGTCAATTGTTACGCAAGAGAGGTATATATCGTGGCGCCGAAAATGATTTAATTTTTATCGAATCATACTGACAGTCGTCAGCATCAATGGGAACAACTCGTAGAAGGGGTGCTTGTACATCGCTTGTAATATAGCTCTCGCAGATATCGGTGTATGGAAACATGCTGCCTGGTATAGCGTCGGTGAGAGCGGTTCTATCATTACAGACCTACAGGCCTCTTCCGAGAATCCTAGTAGCCTTGCGATAGTGGGCGATACGCGAAAGTCATGGTATCGTAGATCGTCATATACGCGCGCCACTTCGACCTGCCCGCTCCGAAGCCATTTAATGCGCAGATGACCGGCCACGTGAAGTAAGTTATTTATGCTCTCCAAAAGAGCGTCTATAGAGCGATACACACCAGATGGAACTTGGTCTCTATCTACGCATCGCCGTGTTAAAAGATTTGAACCCGATAAATCATAATCACCATCCTTAAAAGATACGAGATTTCCTACAGTAGGCACAAGTAAAAGAGTCATCAGATAAGCAATTTCCACAAGAGAAACAGACTATTCTCCGTGCAAACGTATCTGACGCGGTAGTTTTGTAATAAATTTCGTCCTCGAATTATCCGGAAAATAATGCATACTACTGTTGCTCGGTAGTACGACAAAGAAAGAGCTATCTTTGGACTTCATTATTATCGGGGACGGTTTCCTAGCGTTCTTCGCCCTTGTCCTTTTCTTCTCCTTCATCTCCTCAGGTGACGGAGGCACTCGTACTCGCGATAATTCTGCCTCGTAGAAAATACCGTCGATAGTCTCGTTATTCAGATCATGTAAAATACACACGAATGCTTCCCGATTCATTGATATTCACTGAATCTTGAATAACTCGTTACTCCAACCACGCTCATATCCTTTTACGAATGCTGCTTTAGCTGTACTGATACGTACTAAGTCACCGACCCTGTATTTAGGCTTTTTAGCTTTTCTCGCGGTATGCTCGTAAAGCCGCGCCAAATTCTCTCGGGCTATAGAGGCGTTCTGCTGTGTCTAGTGTGATTATAAGCATATAAAAAATTGTTTAAGACATTAATGTAACGCTTATTTCGCGTGTATATAAAGTAACGCCACATTCGCCCTTTTATTGTGCGATTAAAGCGTTCGGCAATCGAGGCTTTTATATCGGGGTTACGAGCAGCGCAAAAATCGATATTCTTTTTCTTGAGAATTTGCTGAATTGGAGCGCCGATAAATTCTTTGCCTCGATCAGTTTGCAATTGCTGCGGGCGACGAATGTTACTGCGTGCGGGTATGTGCGTGAGACCACGGGCCACGTTTGCGCTCGTTTTGTCACGCAAAGCCTCAACCCACACGTATTTGCTCAACACGTCTATAACAACAAGCAGATATGCGTACCCATCATTGTACGTAGCTATCGAGCGAAGATCAGCTAAATCAGCCTCCCATACATCGTCTATATTACTCACGTTGTCCGTACGACGCGGAAATCGTCGTCACACGAGATGATGCATGTTATATGAATCCTGTGTCTCGAGCCATGGTAAAACATTTTTTCGCGCTACTCTTCGATCCACCTGGGCCAAATTTTTTGCTCGAGAATAGGAAGCAGGATGAGCGGTGTCATAATAGATTTTTTGAAGAATTTTCATAATTTTAGCGATAACCAGTTAAATGGATTCTTTTTCTTTTTCTTTTCTAACTGTGTGGGGGGTCGATATTCTGCTTGTGCGATGTTTTGCAATTATTCGTCCTCTTCTTCCTCCTACTCCTACCCCTCGATGATGTCGTTGTCCACCGTGAGCATTAAGGCAGGATTCTACTTTGAGATTTTGAGAAAATCGATTTTTTTTTTACATTTTTCGAAAGTAAATATATTCAAGAATATTCTCTTCAAATTTTAGATCGATTGAAGTAGTCTAACTGTACTTTTCCGCCCCTCAAACGTGACTACCTGAGCGCGCTAATTCGACGCGCTTCCCTGGCTTTGTTCGCTCGAGCAGCTGTTGTCCTTTTATAAATATCGTTAACCTGCTTACCAACTGTAGTGAAATCTTTATAGTTCTCTATCTAACCTATATTTTTGGAAAGAAAAGACGCGTGAAAACGACATTCTACTGTTATTTCAAAGCAGCAGTCATGTTTCGTAGCCTAAAAGTGAAACATCTCCGAGTGTGACTTTAGTGAATTTATTTTCTGTTCACGATGGATTCAAAGAAAATCTATCGTCAAGATAACGCTGTTCATAGGCGTCCAGGATCCAAATAAAAAAAACGTCGCTTGCACGGGAACAGATACACCGATGAAGGAGGCACAGTTTACGCGAGTATATCGGCAGCGAAACTAAGAAAATCTAACGATAAAAGTTTCGATGTGAAAGTAACGGATAACGGTTCTTATAGCATTATTCAATTTTTTAGTGTATTTTCGTTGCTACCACAGATGGTAGAGTGTAATGTATGTAAAGATAAAATTTCGTTTTCGAAGTATGGACAGCGTGGCCTTGGTTTTAAAGTGTGTGTCAGTTGTAAGTGTGGATATAGGCACATCAACTCCTGCCCGATGATCGGTTCTGGATATGAAATTAATCGTCGAATTGTGTTCGTGTTTTGTTTGCTTGGCGTTGGAGTTAAGGCATAAAATTATTTTGTGAACTGATGGAACTGAGTGCAAGCTTCAATGTTACAGTATATTATGAAATAGTGGAGAACATCAAAGTCGCTGTGAAAAGTGTATACGAATTAGTTCAAAGCAAAGCGATCAACGAAGAAAAGGAATTGAATGCCGAGAAAGGAAATAGTGAAAATCTTACGGTTTCTGGAGACAGTTCTTGGGCAAAAAGAGGCTTTACTTCTCTCGTTGGCATCGTATCCCTGATTAGCAGGCACAGCAAGAAAATTTGAGACGTAGTTATGATGTCTACTTTTTGCAGAGCATGCGATTATTGGAAAAAAAATACAGACGAGATTTGTTTTGCTGCATGGCATGCTGAACACAAGTATTTGCAGTGCAAATCACGAAGGGAGTGCCGGCAAATCGGCGGTTCACGGTGTCGTAAAAATGTTTTTAAGATCGTTAGAAAGGTACGGAGTGAAGTACGATTTCTACATAGGAGACGGCGACTCAAAAACCATCAAAATGTTGCTTGATACTTTTCCATGTGGCGAAGACGTTGTCGTGAAAAAGTTTGAGTGTGTTCTGCCAGTAGCAAAAAGAATTTTCAAGCGAGCAAGCGCAGCCAAGAATATTCTTACGCAAAAGAGAAAAGCTGAAGCCGCAAAAACGAAAACCAAACAAACAAAAAGCGAAGAAAAAACAGCTACTTAAAAAAAAACCCGAGGATCCGTACCGAAGGTAGTTGTCAAAAAACAAAAAGTAATTACTAAAAAAGTCAAAACCGCTGATTGGACAATAAAATTAATGAAAGTGTTATGAAGAAACTACGGGCTGGCAGTTCAACGGAACAAAAATTCAATTGAAGATATGCGCAACGAGATCGGGACTGGTTTTTATCACAAGATTTCAACCGACTCCAAACCGCAGCATACATACTGTCCGGCCGGACCAGATTCCTGGTGCAAATATCATAAAGCCGAAGCAACTAACACCTTAAAAAAATTTTAATACCCTCCGCCACTTGCTGAAAACCTGCAAGAAGTTCTGAAACCCATTTACGAAGATCTAACGAAAGATGAGTTGCTTGAGAGATGCTTAGGTGGAAATACTCAGAATAATAATAAGTGTTTCAACTCTACAGTTTGAGGTATTGCACCTAAGCACATTTACAATGGGAAAAAAATTGTAAAAATTGCGTGTCTTATAGCAGCATGTATTTCTAACGAAGGATTTCAACCGATATTGAACATTATGAAGGTAATGGGTGTTGGAATCGGCTAAACTGCCTTTCAGTATACCAGTAGGCGTGACCAGGAACGCATCATCAAGGAGAACCACCGCTCGACCGAGGCTTCCAAGGAGAGCAAAACAAAGCGAAAAGGGGAAAATTGGAAGAAAATGATCTTTTGGAACGGTCGGAAGGCATTTTGTATTGTGCAGGCACCGCTGATTCAGCGTAAGTTACCTTCTCTGTGATTTTTCCTTTACAAAAACTTTGAACGCTTTTATCTCGAAACTACTTTGTTACACCGCTTGGTGCTAAAATTTCCGAAACTACTGAACCGATTGTTACGAAATTTTAACCACTTATTCTGGACACCGATGGCAACCGGCTGAACTGGAATTATTTGAAAATATTAATTTTTACTATTTCTTCTTTTGACTAAAAGCAGTGAAAAAACATGAAATTTTTTTTCTTCCTGCTTTTTTCGCCGCCATTTTTTATTTTTGCATGTACATCAAAAATCCTAGTTCAGCTGGCTGCTAGTAATATATCGAATCTAAAAATTCAAAATTTTTCTTTTTCAGATGATCTATTTTAAATATTTCAACACCGGCGCACACCCACCTACTGATCGAGGCGTTGCATTCAAATGATGTTTTTGTATGCTAAAAGTGCATAAAATATATAATAAATTTTTTTTTCATGTATTTCAAGAGTGTATTTATTAAGCTTAACGAATCCTACATCAATATTTTTATTCGTAATCTTATAAAAAATTCATAAATATAGCCTTTTTCGGGCGTCCAAAGTAGAACCCTGCCTTAAATCGCTGTTTGAGTGCGCGAAATCGGCCTCCTTGTTGCTACTGTTTCTGCTGCTGCTACTATCACTATGGCGTGGTAAAATGAGACGCCGCTGCGGTGTCGAGGATGATGTAGGTGTAGCCTCGTGTAGTAACTCGGGATTGCCGATAAATTCGCGCGGCATCTGTATCGTTCGCAGGAGTTTGGCAAAGTGAGATCGACCGATGGGTTTCTCGCATTTTCTAGCTCGTGTTACGTCGGGCCCAAGATTTAGGGTCTGGCGAACACAGTCGGTCTCGCTTGTGCGTCAAGGTTTGGCAGCCCTTTACAGCGGGGACGGAGACCTCGCCTTTTTCAATTAGAAGTAGGAGAATTTTACCTGGTGAGCTTCGGATAGAGTTGGGCTCGAAGGTGTATTGTTGACACTTGTCCTCTTTGTAGTAGTTCTTCTTCCTTGTCGCGTTCCCGATCTCCGTTGCAGGTGGTTCTCTTTGACTCGTACTTCTTTGTTGGTGATGGAAGGAGAAATATTTGCTGATCGTAATTGATTAGTTGATTGTAATGTTTATTCCAAAGCGTATCGTACGCAATCCACGAAACACAAATTAAATATACACAAAGTATTACACAATGTCAAAAGAAAAGGCAACTTGGCCTATTACAGTTCCGAAGAATGGCTCATTCGCGGCACACGTTAGTTTATATATTGCCAGACAATTACACCGTACGCAATCCACAAAACACAAGTTATAGATATACCATATTCAGAACGGTATCGTAGGAGAGGCACCTTGGCCTGTTGCTGTTAAATAGAATCGTTTATTCGCGCTAATACGTTACGCGACGCGACCGCAAGCAATAGTGATGGAAAACTGAGCACTCGTGCACTGGAAACTCTTCCTTATATATCCTAGATTGTAATAGAAATATTGATTAGGAAAAGCCCGTGAACTAGGATGAAACGCTATTCTGGGTTACGAACCCCTTTCTTCAAAGGTTGATTCTCCCCACCATGTTAGCATGACTCAGTTTATTTACCTTCGTGAGAGGTGATTCCCTTTTCCGAGAGACGTGAGTCACTGGTCTAGTTCTATGACTAACTATCCTCCCCTCCATATTAGCATGACTCAACTTATTTACCTTTGTTAACGAGTTTTCCTTTTGAGCCCATTCCTTATCATATCTCTATTCACCCTTAGTGCCGAGTATCACGATTAGGGAGTTCGCAGAAGGCCAGGTGCAGAGGCAATCATAAAGTTTATCTATTATGACTAATGCCAGTTAGGCGCCACCCGCCGCAAAGAGGGGTCGGGTGTGTCTCCTTACTGTCAAACACAAGGATGACTCAATTGGAAAGGATAGCTACCCTAGCTGCTTCGCTCGCTCATCGTGACCGGCTCATACCAAAGAGACAATGAAGGAGAAAGGGGGATCTCGTAAGACGTAACACTCGCATGGAATCGTTAACAAGATCAACGATATTGGAATTTGAAATTCTTCTGCCGTCTATGGAAACAACACCATTACGATCCCATGTCATTTTTTTACCGACTGCGCTGCGATGAAAATTGCGAAGCAATGATATTGCTTAAGATTAAAATTTTTTGGTACGCTATCGATAATAAGTGTGTCATTTAGTCGAGATTTAACTTTGTTTATTAAAACGTCATCGATTTTATTCTCGCGGCTACCAAGTATTGCTATTTTTCGTTTTGACGAAATATTCGGTACTGTATTATAGTACTCGACCAAGTGAAGATAACGCTGTAGAACCTGTTGGTACGCTGTCCATTTCTCTCTCTCGCTCTTGTAAGCTAGGCACAAAAAGCAACTTGAGAAATCCGCCACAGTGCTCGACGATGATCTTCCTCTTGCAACTCCAATTTCTCCTTTTGGCGGCTAAGCGTCGAAGAATTGTCGCGTGGCTACGAAGATGATTCTTTTGCACGTTGTTCAGACTCACGTTTCCCTGTAAAACGTTTACAGCACATTCGCATATACACTGTACAAGCGCTACATCTGCTTTGCGCAAAATTGCACGTCGTTGCTCTTGCTTCAGAAAACACAGCGCTTGCAATATAATTATTTGCTTTTTATCGAGAGGTCTACGCAGCGCCATTACACGCGCATTACTGGTACATCACGCGTCGCATCGCGAACCTTTATTACTTTTTGAGGCACCTAAATGTAATGGTATTGGTCATCGGGAAATATACAGGCGCGAAATCGACAATTATCAGGCGTCGATTGTTTCAAGTCGAATAATAGAGCCGTGCGGTGCAGCTGTTGCATCGAAATATACTTCCTGAAAAAATCTCTGATTCTCGGGACATACCTGGCGTGCTAGATGTTGAATTTGCGCACGATCTTGCGGATTTTTGAAGACAACGATATAATTAGCACTTAAGGAGATATCGCACTGTCCGTGACCCTGATAGAAGAGATTTTGCGTGATGAAAATGACACTAAGGTTCTTTATGATGGCTACCCTTGGTGACAAGATCGACCACGATATTGATCGATGCCTCGTGCATTAGATCGTCAATGACTACAAGTTTAGGTCTTGTATCATTCGAGTAGTCTGCGGCTTGCGGTGAACCCTCGCGAAATTCGATTTTATCACCGTACTCTCAATACCCGGACTGACACTCTGAGTAATAAAAAAGTAAACGCTCGAACGGGACATCCGTCATTTCGCACATGTATTTAAAGAAATTTTTGACAAAATATGTTTTACCGTAGCCCGTAGGACCGCTAATCACGATAGTTATCACGATGGATACTATCTGTTTGCTTTTGATTTGACACCCGATCTTTCGGCGAATAGCAATTCACATTGGAATTTAATAAAGCACGGTAGTGTGAGAATAGAGGTACGTATTGGGGATGCGCTTGCTTCAACGGTAAATTGTGTAGTCTACGCGAAATATGATAATGTTTTTGAAATCGATGCTTCTCGGCAGGTAATGGTGGATTTAACCGGAAAAGCGAAAAATGTGCTGATGTCGGAATAAAATTGTTTCGTGTTAAGAGACGTGAAGCGTCTTTGTGAGTAACTAATCAGTCGAACTTGAGCATCTGAACAGATTAGACGTGAAAATGGATATCGTCGTGAATATACAGGGAATGCGTGGTACAGACTCGGAATTTATTGCGAAAGAAATTGCCGTGGTAGCAGTGGATAGACCGTACTCTGCATATTGGTTCATTGCACCACTGTGTTACTTTGCGGAATTACCACAGCATTCGAGAAGCCAGAATAATTTTCGCTGGAAATATTTTCACGGCCTTGAATGATACGAGAGCGATGTGAGCTGTAAACAAGACATGCACACTTGCGTGAAATTTCACGAAAATGAAGACGTATTTATACACGCAGTCACGAGAAGGCTATACTTCTTTGCGATATCACGAGTCGTAAAATTTCCAAACTGGAGGATGAGGAGGGCGCTCCATCGTACATATTTATGCCGAAATCTTTGCGAAAATACTTTAGACACGCTATGATAAACGATACAGCGTCTTCGCATTGTGCAATGCGCCAGGCTTTCAAATAAAAAATTGGCCTCGCGAGCACCCGTTTAAAGGAGAATCATACATGGATATTTGGTCGGCAGACGTAGAGGAAGAGAATAAGAAAGAGGAGAAATCTTCACTGTGTAGTCATGACATGTTCGACGATGCTGTGAAATACATTTTACATACATACGTCCATCAAAGCGTATATTGTAACATAGTTACACTCTCTAGCCTACTTTATTATGTCAAACGGTATAAAGAGCCGAGGGATACGCAGAAACACCTGCCAAATTAGACTCGGTACAGGCGTGACGAGGTTCGCGGGCGATAGGCCATCGCCCCTGGTATAAAAACTAGAGCTCTCGCCGCTCCGGAATTCCCTTGCTGACATAAACAGCAGGTCAGCGACCAGCTGGCCTTGCTGGGCGGCGAGGAGAAGGTGGTGAGCGCGGCAGCGGCAGATCGCAAAAGCCGAAAAGATGCGTTAGATTTTTAAATTACGATGAAAAATAGGCAGAGGGGAATGAGGCGAGGGGAGGCCTATAAAAGGCCGCTGCGCGGGGAGAAGAGCTCTCTTGGCCTCTTAGCGTGGATAGAAGGCGTGTTAAAAGACAAGTCGAAAAATCTGAACATTCTAAAAATTACGAGAGAAAAGTTAAGCATTATCAACGAATAGATTCTGAATAAATTCGGGTCCAGTGCATAACGGAACATCGAATTAGTGAGAATGGAAGACAGCGGAACAATGAGAGGCAGGCGAGTGGTTTAAATAATATAAAGAATTGGTTTTAGTGAAGTTAAAAAGAAACTAGTAATAAATTAGGATATGGATAGGTTTAGGAGAATAGAATTAAGAGAATAAGTGTGTGTGCGAATAGATCTAAGTAAAATTAAGTGCATAGGATTAATTAATACGTTTAAGCGAGTAGTGTATCCGGAAATAGTATTTGATAGTGTGGACTTTAAATCGGAAGTATAAACGGGAATCGCCCGCCTGGATGAGTGGAAGAGAGAAAGAGAGAAAGTGAAACGAGAGTAAAAGAGAAAGAATTGTAAACAGAGTTAATACACTCTGTCAAAGGAGCGAGTGCGAGGTGAATGACTGGTAGTGTGAGTATGTCTGTGCACCGAGCATACAGCAATACCACTGTACTAGAAGAATAATAAACTTCCGAGGGTACCGAGAATTTATGCACGAATAAGACGAAATAATAATAAAAAAATAATCGCCGGAATTTTCGAATCTGAATGCACCATTCTATATAATAGAGGCCGAAAACTGTAAAATAACTTGTTATAAACTTATTCATTCGGTAAATAAACCCTACTCCCACGCACTTCGAAGTCTAACATTAATTAGTTTTGTGTTCGAGCCAAACTCCCACGAAAAATAAAAATAATTGTTAACGATAAAAAAATTACCGTTACAATATATCATCATTTAATCATTGGCTATGTGCTCAGCATGGACACTAGACAAATCTATGAGAGTCGGCAGTATCTACCACTTTTAACTATTGGAGTATACCGAGCTGACAGAATTTTTCCTGTATGGTCGTTACCGGCCGGACTCGTAGTTAACACGCATAACCACGACGGACCTGGAGAGCATTGGATCGCCATGTACGTTAATCATCACGAAAAGGAATGTACTTCGATAGCTACGGACTAGCACCGATTCTACCGCAACATCTCGCACGGCTACGAAGAAACTGCAAGTTCTATCGGTACGGCCTTAAGCAGCTACAGAGTAATACATCGGATGTGTGTGGGCAATTTTGTATAGTATTCCTCCATCTTATGCCGTGCGGATTTACCATGTCACGATTTAATAATCTCTTTAGCGATAATGTAATGAAAAACGATAGAATAGTACGTGAATATGACAATGCTTTTACCTCTCGACGATCGGACAGTGATAAAAATAAATTAAACGGTGGAGGAATCTCCGAGCGTAGATAACCGTGTTTACAGGGATGTTGCACGCGACGGTAAATGTGTGTAAAGTGATATAAATAAATTATTGATTAATTTATTAAATTAAAAACAAATACATCGTCTTACTGTGTCACTTATTTTATAATTATATATAAATTATAATCGAGGTCTCTCGCCGCACGGTATCATATTCTGCAATTTTCACTGCGGAGCAAGCGCTTCGCGAGGAGGACAGCGCAAAGCGGTACGCACGTGCAAAACCGCTGTCGCTGCATTCAGAGCGCTGGATACCTAGTTATGATTCAGAGAGGGGTTTGTTATCTCCAAACCCTGTGTTACTAACCAGCAGCATCCTGAGCATTCAGTCTGTCTTTAACTTCGTGATCGCGCAGTCAAAAACGCATTTGACAGCGTATAACGCATTTGAAAGCAACTAATCTCAACCAGTGACAGACAATGTGGGATGCCTCTACCAAATACAAGTGGACACACCGACTAATCCTGAAGGTGGCGATATGGGTGACCCGCTCACACGAGGAGCTCAACAATTATCTCACTCAAGTGATCTCAGGACTCGGATCCTTCCAGGCTTATCTTTATAAGTTTAATTATGAAGATTCTCCGCACTGCCCAGCATGTGTGGTAGTCGAGGAGAACGCTGAACATGCATTGTTCCATGCCCATGTTTCAGTGTCTACCGCGCGATAGTCGAGGATCAGCTGGTGACACGCATCACCCCGGACAACCTGGTAGAGTTGATGCTGAAGTCAGCAGACGCATGGACAGCGGTATCGGCTCATGCTGCCGCAGTAATGAAGGAGTTGCGATATGCAGATGACGCGAGGAAGAAGACGACGCCAGAAGACCAGGTAGCCATAAAGGAAACAAGCGACACGAACCCCTAAACCACTCATAACATCTCGAGTGGGACGGGGGATGTAAGGTCGTCTGACAACGTCGCAGGAAGAGCTACGGCTAAGACCTCTCCCGCGATGTAATACCTAGCTGTCGTCCTGCGGGAAAATTATAAGGCCGCAGAGGAACGGGGGGGTTTTAGTCGGTGCAAGTCCGACACACGGCAAATTTATTTGCTACGGTGCGGAGGCGTTTGCTCGCTAAACCTCTGGAGGAAGACACGCACGCACGCACGTACGCACGCACGCACGCACGCACACACGCACGCGCGAGGTATTTACATATTTATACATATTTATAAAATATATATTACATCTTTGTTTCTAGCCATCATCAGCATCGCTGTCTTTAAATCCGAACGGTAGTGATAATCTGCGTGTAATATGGCAACGTTTTGTAACACAGTTACAATCAAGTAACTTATTTTATTATGTCGAACGACTATAAGAGCCGAGAGTATGCGAAATTAGACTCAATACAATAGCACCGCGGTTTGCGGGCACTAGGCCATCGCACCCGAAGATGAAAAAGTAGCTACGTCACGACCAGCTACAGCGACCAGCTGGCTTTGCTGGGTGGCGAGGGGAAGGCGGTGAGCGGGACAACGACTGAGCTACGAAGATAGGAAATGCGTTGAATTTCAAAATTACGATGCAGAGGGGAATAAGGCGAGGGGAGGCCTATAAAAGGCCGCTGCGGGGAGAGAGGAGCTCTCTTGGTGTAAAAGCATAGACAGTGGAGAATAGGAATTGATTACGAATCAATTCTAGCTAAAAGTGAACAAATTCAAGAGTTATTTTCAATATTACATATCGTAGAGTCTGTGGTCATCCAGAAAATAAAACAAGTGTGTGATACGCAGAGGCCAGCGAAAAAGAAAGAGGACAGGCGAGAAAAACTTATATAAATAGCGATAACCCGTTGTAGAGTAGGTAAATTCTAAAATAATCCAAATTAAGCTAGTTCATGAGGTGAACAGAGTAGGTGCTTAGGATTAAGTGATACCATTAAGCGAGTAGTTTAAGAGAATAGGATTAAGGGGATAAGTTTAGACATAGAGACTAAGTGCATGGAATTAAGCAAATAGTACGTAAGGAAATAAGTAAAATAGTGTGGATTTTAAACCAGCAGTATGAACAGAAAATTGCCCGATTCTGCGAGTGTAAGCGAGAAAGAGCGAAAAGTGAAACAAGGGTGAAAAAGAAAGCATCGTAAACAGAGTTTATACACTCTGTCAAGGATTAAGTCTGACGCGAGTGGCTGTGTGTGTGCATGTTAGAAGCTACTGGGTCAATACCAACTCATTTACACGTAACAGACATTCGAGCCCGAAAATACCGAGAATTTGAACGCGAATAAGACGAAATGATGTTAAAATAATCGTCGGAATTCCCAAATTCGAATGCACCATCCTAGATATTAGAGGCCGGGAACTGTAAAATAACTTGTTATGGAATAATTTCTCTTATTAATAAACCCTATTCTCACTCACCTCGAATTCTAATATTAATTAGTCCTGTGTTCGAGCCCGAATTCCCGCGATAAATAAAAATTATTGTTATCTATAAAAATTATCGTTACAGTTTATGGCATACGACACGACAAGTTTCGTATATTGTATGGGTGATGACGTTGTGGAGAGGCGTTCTTTGAATTGAATTGAATTTTAAATTAAGTGATGTATTACTAAACGACGGTATTTCTGATTTTATAAGTTGACTTATTAAAATTAATTGTTTCTAGGTTTTTATAATTTAAACTTATCCCCTTCACTTTGCAAACAGTGTCCACCACTGTTTTGGGATCTTCAGTAGTCTTAACCGTATAACCATAAAATTTCGGACCCCATGAGACGAACGAATTGATATAAGCGTTCGGAGCCACCGATAACAATTCGTTGGTCATGTCACCAAGGATATTAGATACGGA
This sequence comes from Cylloceria caligata, assembly GCA_963942595.1. Classification (NCBI taxonomy): domain Eukaryota; kingdom Metazoa; phylum Arthropoda; class Insecta; order Hymenoptera; family Ichneumonidae; genus Cylloceria; species Cylloceria caligata. The sequence goes on along the minus strand of OZ012705.1, from coordinate 32,171,579 downwards.
GGGCTCCCAAGCATAATCACCTGTACTCACGTAAATATCGGAGTCCGAATCGCAGTATAAAACCCGTCTGTCCAATAGCTCGAGGTAGCTATAAAGTTTCAGACGCGCAAGGCCGTTGTAAATGCAGCGATAACCAGACTAGTTAAGGGGCTAGGGACAATAGCCACATCACGAGATACCGAGTTCAAATATAGCAAACCATCGTTAACCGGTATGAAGCGTTGAATTTGTTTCTCATTGTCGTATAAATACAACAATAACTTCTCGTGAGTTTGAATTATTTCCGTGCGCGTCAGGTTATCCTGCTGATCGAACTGACCCCAGAACGAATTTAAGCAAATCTTAATAACTGAGCGTAAGCCCTGATTACGCGTAATGTTGCTAGCGTTCAGCCGGATACCTTCCACGTGCTCGTAATAATCTATGTATTCTTCGTGAGACGCTTCGTCAATACAGTGCTCGGGCTACCCGCTTGCCTCCGGTTTAATCTTCAAAAATGTATTTACAGCCTTCTTCAAAAATGTATTCAGCGGCAAACAAGCCACCCTCGCGTGTATCGGGATGATGTTTGCATTGTTGTTTTGTACGCCCAAATCATCGAAATCTTAAAGAATTTATACCTCATATGTATTGACTTCGGCACCTTATCCGTCACCCAGGTACCGGTAAAAGCCCTGTCATCAGGGTTCTCATGAATGCACCAGTCTTGAACCATATACGCTGTACACTTACGGCACAGGGCAAACAGCAGTCTCTCGTGCATTCGAACAGGTAGCACGACGTGTAAGAGGTTGTCCGGAGGCAATACGGTACACTCAACCAAGCCGTTGACCGTTACAGCAAAAGCATCGAGTAAACCCCCCAACAAACCATCGCACTCGGTACTGATTTATATTTTCGGGTACCCCACAGGGTAGCGACCTGTCTTACGTATATAAGGATACAGCGAGCAGATATCGATGTACGATATTTTCTTCCCTGGTGCCACATCATAGGAGGTAACGATAATGCCTGTGCGACCACCATAAAATGCCGCACGAGGGTTCAAACTGTATCTGGTGTACCGTGGATGATTTTTTAAAAATTCGTTTACACGCGGCTCGACTTTAAAGGAGTATATTAAAGTTACACTCCCACATCTCTACCAACTTGTAACCATGTGAACGCATTGCCACAGTACATTCGTATCGAGTGTCCATACTCTCGTTACCAGTGTGAGACTTTCCAGTGCGATCGTTTGGAAAACGACTCACGGCATCCATGCCAGTAACAACTGCGGTATTGATATTCATCACACATGATACTTGTCACAATCCGACGATTGCCTCTAGATAGACGTCGATGCGTGGCCCTTCTGGTAGTTTACATTCCCGAGTCGGAACCGCGTGAATAAGCGCATGACCGAGCTCATGCTCGACCCATGAGAGCCAGTCGATGGTCTGCTGTGTGATTTTCCGCACGCGTATAACCACTTAGAAAACTACGACTGTACACCACTGAGCAAGCCGATGCTATCGTAGTGACCACGGTGAATGGGCATGTATTACCAACCGTCAAAAATATTTTACGAAATTCGAAGCAAGCTCGACGGAGTATGTCAACATCCAAAAATGTCTTTTTCGAAATTAAATGTTATGGCTTTATCGAGTTGCTCAGCGTACTATTCGTAAAATTCTGCGCAGTCTAGTTAACTCCTTGTATTGGGCGAGTAATACTCAGCTGCGGGGAGAACACCGTTATATCCTTGCGCATCTTCAGTGTTTGAAGAGGTGCGGGAAATAACCCTTTGCTAGCTGCTCGCTAAACCCAAAGGCCTTGGGTAGTGCGCTGAGTCGCATATAAAAATAATTTATGCTATCTATAAAAGTCGTGCAGCCCACCCGCATTGAAACTATTGAATTACCGGTCAAGTTTATACTGGGGGTGGGCATATCCGCGGAACGTTCTACGATACTTCGCAATATAAATTGGCTGTCAAATGCGTTAGCCTTGTGTGCAATTCACACCATATTACGAAATTTCGTAAAAAGTCGCACGGCCAAATCTACAAATTCATCTACGGGATTATTTTTGAATAAAAACTCTCGCACACCATACCACAAGCACATAGCCAAGGGTAGATGCTCTCTCGCAGAGAAACAAATCGCACACAGCTGTTGCGCTACACAATGCGTAACTACGTGTTCGAACAAGTCGTATCCCATATTTGTAATAATATACAGCTTATCCTGGAGCGTTTCGAAATCGTAAAATGTAAATAGCGTTTCAGGGTGTCTCGCTAGCGGTTCTAATTCTCTCCGTGGTTTGACAATTTGCATATGACAACGACCATTGCAGCCATGCGAACTACGTCACAACCGACAAAAATAAACACCGCATTCGTGAATCTTGTGATTATTATTCATAACTATATCACAAGATTTACAAACGCGGTAAGTCTCGCAAATAGATTTTCGTAACTGTTTCGCCTTATTTCGGTTTACCAAAGGTTTTAAACAGATGGCGAAACACAAGGGGTTGTAGAAGATTCATCCACAATCGTCGTACGACCTCTCGCTATTCACAGCGGGGGGCACTGTTTGACTAGTACCCGCCACCGGACCAGCCACGAGCTCTTTATCAACCATTGGGACTAACTCTTTGATGCAGGGTGGCACATTGAAGCATCGTGGACACTTTCTTATGCAACGATGTTCGAATTCATGATGGTCAGATTTATTGCACGGTATACAATAGTTCTTACTACCTGCTGCACCCATTAGGTTGGTGGTTGGCGAATAGTGTTTTAAAATATCACTATACGCTATATTAACAACCTCAGATGGCCCCTGCACTACGAAAGACGTTTGTCCATCAAAAAGCGGGATTACACCTGTACCGAGTAAGACCCAATCGTATACCACGATAGCAATCCTCAAAGATATGAGGTATCTCTGGAAATTTGTTATATCCGGAATTCCACAGCCTCCTAGAAATATTTGCACACCAGCCTGCTGAACAAGCGATCGCGCTTTTTCACGTTGGTCGAGGGACACCCCTTGCCGTACACGAGTCCTAGCTATTTCCGAGTCTTTGCTATGTTCGCGTTTATGTACGTTGTTTGCAAGGCCTACAACGATCGAGCGCGGAACGCACAACTTATCACCTTTTTGTATTATACAAATCACGGACCGACTCTTCACCATTGACACACAGAGTCCCTGACCAGCCGTCACCGCTACATACGTAACGGTGAATCACAGCGTGTCAGAGGCCGCGAGAACCATCGAGCTCTGATTCACGGCACACATCAAAGCCCATAGGGCTTCATCAGTGAACCGTGAAATCGGCCCCATTGGTATACCCGCACCATCGTCTGCTATCTCGCCAGTGATAGAACTCACACCTATTAAATCTGTGTCATCGCGACCCTTCACGAAATAGTGGTGAATATCTCGGATAGAGTTACGGATCCACGTAATCGGATTTATAGATGCGAGTGGCTGTACTAGCGCGAGATCCATCTGTCGCGCTGAAACCCCGAAACGGCGTAAATATTTATATCGCTCCGCACCCGCGAGAACAAAACGATTTTCCGGCAGTAAAATATCGTCCGTATCCTCGATGATAACCTCGGTGTTTTGGATCGCTGTACTCGGGCTATTATTCTTAGCATTACCAACGCCTGCTACCACGCTACTACCGTTATTATCCCTAGCATCAACTAAACCCCTACCTATTTGATTTATGACATATGTCTCGTTCGATGGCGATGCCGATGACGACAGTATCGATGCTGGCAGCGCTGCCGATGCTGGTGATGATGCTGTTTGTGACTCGTCTTCATCCGACGATGACGATGACGACGATGATGATGATGATGACGACGACGACGACGACGAGGGCACTGCGGAAACTGGTGAAGGTATCGGCGACAGCAGTAGAGGTCAGTGAGCTGTAAGAAATACAGAGTTGGGGATTTTTTTACGCTTACTCTTCAGGGGATCCGCGCCATGCCTCGTATAGACGTACGGCAAGAAGCTCATCGTCCACGTCGCAGAAGTCGGAATCATCCCTGATCGTACTATTCGCGGGACAGTGAGGTATCACGCCTGTTCAATTTGAACTACTCGGAAACAAAGAGGATAACCGTGGATCTTCAGATACGCGCAAACGGTGACGTTACACCGGTCGTTAAACTGCAGCATAATAACTCATCGGGTAGCATCGCTTTCAAATCTGCAAAGTGAAATAAACTACAAGATGCTTTGACCGAAATGGGATCATATTTCGGGGACTGTACGAATTATGGCTGGAAAGCTGATCAACGCATCCGTAAAACACTCAACATCGATGACTGCGAGTTTCACTTCGCGTTCTCGTTTGGCTAAAAATCCATTGTTTTCGACCAAGATAAGGACTAGGTGGTCGCCGAGGACGTCAACCTTAACGATGAAAATACGCAAGTAGAACCACAACCGCAGAAGAAGCAGAAGAAAAACATCTATTCACCGACTATAGTGATGCAAAAGAAATCTTTCGACGGACTATGCATCGTAACGCCGCGTGTCAATGAGCGCTTCAACCGGCTTCAGCGCTATGCCGTTTATGTGAAAAACTGTATCGATGTTCTATGTGCTGAATTACTTATACATATTTCCGCTAAAGAGCTAGCCGAGAACGTGGACCAAGTGCGAATTAAAACCCTTTTAACACAACATAACTCTAATCTGTGTGAGGCTGTACGCTATCGAGTCGATCCCTCATTCCTTGAACATTTCGATATATTGTTCCTGGAGTTGAAGGTATTTTATGTTCCGTTCATAACACAGGAGGTGAAAAAATTAATCACAGACATTTCTCTGGCGGCTTCAAAACCGTTCGAAGAATGATCGGAGAACGATTGTAGGAGGTTATTCAAGAATTCATTTTACATAATTCACACGATAACACATGATTATGAAGATAATAATTAATTCTACTAGTTGTAGATATATTAAAAAATATTAAAACATCGTCTGAGGTAGATAATGCAGAAGCTACAAACGATGCTAACATCGTTAATAACGTTCCAAATATGTCTATAAACGCCCAGCGACTGCGCTATTAATGTTTCTACGCAAACCCACGAGTGATGAATCAAAAAGCATAAGATGGGACAAAAATGGTTGTGTGACAATAGACAAACGACAACGTCTCCTACCTGCTTATGGTAATTGACGTTCTCAGCAAATACGCCTGGGTCGAATCCTTGCAGGACAAAACTGTGCGCGAGGTAACAGAGGCATTTAAACGTATTCTCGAGCGTAAGGATCGTCGTACACCTGTTTCACTAAAAATCGACAGCGGAAAAGAACTCCTCCGTGGTGAACTCCAAAAATTTCTCAAAGATGAAAACATACAATTTCGCGTTGCTCGTAATCCGGATGTAAAAGCCTCGATTGTCGAGCGTTTTAATCGCACTCTCAAGGAGCGGATGTGGCCTTACTTCACAAATCGTAATACTCATCGTTACATCGATATACTACAACAAATTATTTATGCGTACAATCATGCTATACACTCGACCATTAAAATGCAGCCGGCTGCCGTGACGCTATATACCAGGTCTATAAATATAAAACCGGAATTTTTGTATAGAAAATACACGTTTATTGCATGAAAATGATAAAAAAATATTTTATTCGAAGTATTGCCCATCGCTAGCTATACATTTTTTCCACCTGTCTAACAATTTGTGGATGCCACGCCAAAAAAACTGTTGCTCTTTTGAGGCAAACCAGTCATCGAGCCATTTTTGTACATTTTCGTAAGCAGTAAAGCGCTGCTCAGCAAGTGCGTGTCCCATCGATGCAAATAAGTAGTAATCGGATGGAGCCAAGTCTGGTGAGTAAGCCGCATGCGAAAGTATTTCCCAACTAAACGCCTCAATGGTTTCCTTGACCAGTTTTGCTATGTGTGATGATGCATTATCATAAAGCAAAATCACTTTGTATTGCCTTTTTTGATATTCTGGTCGTTTTTCACGCAAAGCTTGATTCAAATCGATCAATTGTTGTCGGTAGCGTTCAGTATTAATGGTTTCGCCAGGTTTTAGCAGCTCATAATAGATCACACCCTTCTGATCCCACCAAACAGAGAGCATTGTCTTCCGTCCATAGCGATTTGACCTTGCAGTCGATGTCGATGGTTCGCCTGGAGTTACCCATGATCTTTTACGCTTAGGATTCTCAAAATATATCCACTGTTCATCGCCAGTCACAATTCGATGGAGAAATGACTTTTTTTTGTACCTGACGAGCAGCATTTCGCAAGGGGTTTTTCGGTTTTCCTGCTGTCTTTCATTCAGTTCATGTGGAACCCATTTTCCCATCTTCTGGATCTTTCCCATGGCTTTCAAACGTATGGAGACGGCTTCTTGTGTCTCATTTAATTGATCCGCGAGTTGTTGTTGCGTTTGAGCGTCATCCTCATCCAACAATGCTTGCAATTCGCTGTCTTCGTTTGTCACGTTAAAATCGCCACTTTTGAATTTTTTAAACCACTCAAAGCACTGTGATTTACCAAGAGCGTGCTCACCGTAACCTTCGACAAGCATTCGATGCGATTCTGCAGCAGTTTTCTTCAATTGGTAACAGAAAATCAATGCTGTCCGCAAATCGTAGTTTCCAGGCACAAAATTCGACATATTCAACGCTATTACAAACTATGCTGTTGTATGAAACTTGTATTGTTGTGAGTTGAAAATCTCTGTCAGAGATGTCAACAAGGAAATGGCGCCAATGACGTGGTTTGACGGTAACTACATTGACAGCTAGGGTCATCTATGTGCAAATTCCGGTTTCATATTTATAGACCTGGTAATGTCGATACAGCGATGCGTAATATGCCAATTAGTGCTGTAAAGCGACGGAAAAAGGACGTTTCACAACGTATAAATACAAACCCAGAGATAACGTTCGAATCAGTCGAACTAAAGGCACCTTCGAAAAAGTTTCGAGAAAAATTGGAGTAAAGAAATTTTCCGTATCAAAAAAGTTTCACATCGGCAGGGTTTGTATGTGTATGTGTTGTGCGATCTCGAAGATAAAACTATCGATGGTTTCTTTTCCTCGAAAAGTTGACGAGTGTTCATGAGAAGCGTGTGGAGAAGAATAAAGAATTCAAGATTGATCAAGTTTTACGGGCCAAAGAACACGGCGCGAAAAAACAAATTTTCGTGAGTTGGGTGGTATATCCGGCAAAATTTAACTCGTGGATACCAGCGTCAAACGATCACCGTCTCGAATAAACGAAATTTTGTCCAAAAGGCATGACGAGAATAATTTTTTTCTTGTTCTACCGAAGAACAGCAGTATGAAGTATTTTCCCGAAATTACTAGAACACATTTTACAACTCAATTGCCGCGTGAAACATCATTCAAAAGTTGCTGGGTTGTGGGCTTATCGGAAATTCATATACCCTGTACAATAACACATTTACAAGAACCAGATACGAGAATTGGTTGGGTGGTTTGTGAGAATAAAGAAGTCACCACAAAACGAACACCTACCGAGGTTTGTACAAAAATCATGAGAAAATTGTGGAAAATATCAATGATTTACCGGTTCTACGAAAGGCAGGCATAAAAATTGTGAATGTTGAAAGTGCCAAATGGTACGTCGCCCTCGAGGCTGAGGTAACAGAGTCGTGCCCTGAGCCTCTAAAGTATTACGAATGAGCAGTAAAATAGCACTTATACTGGGCTTCGAGAAACACGATGAACTGCTGCTTGACCGAGAAACCCCAAAGAGTCTTTACCTTCAGCTTATGCGAGGTGTTCCACGCGTAGGACGAGTATCCGCCTGTCTAAATAGGACTCGATCAGCTGTTTGTCTACAGCGATATTTGTGTACCGTATACGCTAGATGATACACAGACGGCGCTACTCGGGATTGTAAAATGAAATACAAAAAACTACACGTATGGCACAACGCAAGTAAAATGTTTCGCATCTTTAAAATATATAGGCTTACTCAACAATAGCTTCAGGACGATTGAGGTGGATATAAAAGGTAATCTGAGTAAATCTATTGCATTCGAGTAACGTTAACGCTCACGCTTCATTTCAAACGACTCCATTAAACAATATGAGTGATCATTATACGGCATATTATGAGTATCAAATAGGGGGCGGAAACGGTTATATAGGTAATGTGTTTGCGGGCTCCCCGCATCGGCGCGGTCACAGTGTCGGTAGTTTCCTCGGTGGTCTATTTCGAAGTATTTTACCACTGCTGACTAGAGGTGGTCAAGTTATAAGGAAAGAAGCCATTCGCACGGGTTTACACATTATCGAGGATGTGAGCGGTCACAAAATGCCATTTAATGAGTCATTGTGTCGACGTGCAGTCGAATCTGGAGATAATTTACAACGAAAAGGCAAAGAAAAAATCGCGCTTCTCATAAATGGTTCAGGATATAACGCTGTAGGCACAGCGCGCATAATAGAGCCGTTACCGGGATGGCCGCCTACGAGGACGAGGAAAAGGCGTACTGGTATTTTGAAAAAAACGCTAGGAATAAAGAAGAAGAAGAAGAAGAAAAAGTCAACGAGACGTAGATGCATTGCAGTAAGGAAACATTGCGGTGTCGCGAAGAATAAAAAGAAAAGGATAACAAAGAGAAAGAAAGATGTCCGAAGCAATAGGCGCAAAGGAGTAAAGACCAACGCTATTTTTGGAAGGGTCTAGCAATGTCGTTCTTACACTCACACTCCTGCGAGTGTATGAAGACGGAGCTCGACTAATTTACCATACGTCCAACGCAGACGGTTATAGAAGAATCACAATGGATACACTACAAGCCTGTGTCGCCCCTCACAAATGACGGACCCCTGGAATTTATCATACCTGGCCAGGGCGAAGAATACCTGGACCTAGCTCATACAATGATTATTGTAAATGTTAAGGTTATTCCAACAGCTGAATCACAATACAACGTAGCACCTATTGATAACTTTCTGCATAGCCTTTTTAATCAGGTGGACGTATATTTTAACTAGAAACTCGTGGCACCGCCAAACAATGCATACCCCTACAGAGCACATATTAAGACCTTACTCAATTATGGACCGGCTGCTAAAAATTCTCACTTAACGACCGCACTATGGTACGCTAATACACCCGGTACGTTTGATACTCTACCAGGTGCATCGAATAACCCTAATATCAGTCTGAATAATCGTGAAAAGTATATAAAGCATGGTCGGACTCTAGATATGATTAGACATTTACACTGCGATGTTTTTAATCAGGATAAATTTCTGCTGAACGGTGTAGAAGTACGGTTACGGTTTGTACGCTTAAAAGACGTTTTTTGTCTTACGGAGACTCCTACGGCTACTGTGACACATAAACTATATATCACCGAGGCTACACTACTCGTACGTCGAGAAAAAATTGCACCAGGCGTGCTGATAGCTCACGCCAGAATGCTTGCAAAAACAACTGCCAAGTATCCTATAACAAGGGTTGAGGTTAAAGCTTCTACGATGCATACCGGTATCATTGGCAGTATTCTGGATATCGTTATTCTAGGCCAATTGTTCAAACGAATAATTCTTGGGTTTGTGAATAACCGCGCATTCAACGGCAGTACGCTGCAGATATTAGACGCTCTACAACGAGTATCTACTCAGACGAAAGGAGTATTCCTGCCGATCGCATCCCGAGTCGCTGGTCTAGACCCGCATCGTTGGTTATAAACACAGACGAGCGTAATCTGTCTGGGCGACACTGTTGTGAGTTGCCACTAACGTTGATAAAAATGGACATGGAATCATTTTCGATAGTTATGGATTGCCGTCACTCGGAACTTGGAATTTCCTGTCTTATTATTATTCGAAAGTACTCCCACCATCTCACACACAATTTCATATTTAACTATGATGGCCATCAAAGATTCACCAGATGTATATATAATCGTGACAGCTTCGAAAAGGTTAGTTGAAAAGGAAACGTCGTGGTGAAAGCTCATTCCGACCATAATAAGTATTATTGACCGTATAGTCGTGATCGACTGCTGCAAAGACCCCCGGGACTTCACCAAAGCGGAGCTCGCATACATACCGAAACCGCTGCTGTTGAAACATTGGTAAGAAAAAATAGAAATTCTGTATGAGAAACTATCGGAGCACCTGAAGGTTGACCGTGAGGTCTCCTCGTACCTGCTGTGCTATATACATTACAACAAATCGGGTACAAAAATATATATTGACGGTCCACCACCAGCTCGTCGTAACTGCAAAAGATGTCATTGAAAATTACGGGTGAACAGGAATGATGCAAGCAAGTTTGTTATACGAGAATGTTAAAATAAAACAGTTTTTATGAAGCTGAAAAAGTAACGAGCGTTTTCACTTACCATTTTTATTATGAATAGTTGAAAATTTTCAAAAATAAATTTATATTCACTAAAAATTTCTTTTATTGAAAAATTTTTTTTAAAAAAGCTATGGATCGGGCTCGGTTATCGACAATGGGGCATGTTTATCCGGTGGAAGGGTACACATTATTATTCACCGTAAGACCCAATCTACCTATCTTCTGTAAGTTCCAAATTTGCTCTAGCAATGATCGATTTCATACCTACGGTTGACAACCGATTTACTTCACCGATCGCCGATACATTTTGTTCTCACCCGACTGCCAACATTCGATCTATTTTACCGACTATCGGTAACATGATTACCAATAGTAGATGGCGCATCGGCAATTAAGTATGGTCCAAAATTCGCCAGATGGCGCGGGGGAACAAGCATCAATTAGAACACTGGGATAGGTGGTCAGGGGGTAGGGGCTGCTAGGGGACCAATCAGGAATGGGGGCGGAGGTTGTGAAAAACCAATCAGGAACGGAAGTGGGGTGGTGGGGGTAGACACGCCTCTTTTGCGCTAAAGGACCCAGCAATGAGAAATCAGCATGAGAGTAGGAGGTGGGGCTGGTCTACACACGCTCTGTCGCCGAGGGGGACAGGGGGAGCCACGCCCTGTCTTCCTATAAAAGGCCTCTTCTACTGCTATAGATCATTATTATATTTCATTTAATAGGTGAAAATGCGGAGAACAATTTTTCAGACTGCCGAAATCCTGCGTATAAGTTCACTCGTATACAAGAGTGGTGGAGCTCCTCGTCTAGAAAGGTCGGTAAGGTGAGTAATCGTACTTGTTTCCAGTCGCTACCGCGATTCTTCATGCAATGAACCATTAATAAAGTTTTTATAAATTACAGTTTAATATAAATTTATTTCTCTAAGCAGAATCAGAAACACGTGCAAACTCCATTTGGAATGTATAAAGCTTAAGTGAGCTTCTATAAATAATGAAACTGGGTTGATGTAACCAATTTCAATACTCCTCGAATAAAGCGAGGGAAATAATGACTTCAGTTATAGAATATTATAGACACTGCAGTCATTACCGTATTAACATAACATTATGTGACTATTCTCTAATGTATTTACTTTGTATTTCCATTAATGTTTGCGTATATATAAATAAAAAGTAAATAAAGGAATGAATAACCGTCTCAATCGAAAAAATATTTTCTTAATTTCTTGACTCAATACACCGCACGACCTACACTTTTCAAATGCTACATATAATTAATCATCACGTGATGCATATGATTTTTAATTATATACACAGCACCACGAGTCGTCACATCTCATTCCTATATCTATACATATTCTCTAACAGAGTAAAAGCTGTGGGCACGTCGATGCAGTGACTCGTCTCTCAGCTGTTTGTGTCGTACTGTACCACGGCGTGCCGTGCGAAAAGTCAAACGTCTATTTTTAAATAAACACACTATACTATATTTGATATGTTAAGTGGCTATAACATTCATTTTAGTCATAATGGACATATTTAAAAATAATATGTTAAAGGTAAGAAAAGCCTGGAACGTCTCGCCGTCGTTCGGTCGGTATGGTAGATCGGGGTAAATATATTTATCTCGAGACAAGAGCAAGGCTACAAGTTCTTGTGTATCCAGAAAGCTACTGTCGTGGTCAACGTATTCTTAGCCCAGTATCGTTACCTTCACTAGTTCGGTCGAACATCGTATTTTACGATTTTGGCTTTCATGATTTGAATTTTTGTCACTGTTTAGTGACCTTTTTTGTAATGTTGTTATTGTTTATGTGGATTTAAAGAGAGTTATTTGGCTTTTAAATAAGCCCAATAGCTTTTTTTAAATCCACATTGACAATATCAGCATTACAAAAATTTTCACTAAATAATGAACAAAATTATATGATTCTAATAATAAAAAAAGCATAAAAAGAACCTTCCTCTTATTTACAAGCAAATTACCTTTTTTTAAATCCACATTGACAATAACAACATTGCAAAAACGTTCACCAAACAATGAAAAAATTATATGCTTCTATAATAAAATATGTTATGTTAAATTTAAAAAATATGTTATGATGCATTCATTTCTGCAAATGTACCTTAAACAAATTACTAAAAGAATTTGTTAATTATTATAACGTTTCTAGAAAAGAAATTCGAAGTATCAGCGGACGCTCGAAGTGAAGTTGTCCCTGATAAAAATGGTAAGTCGATAGATAATTTGTCAAATTGATCTATCATCACGTCACTAATAAAATTTTCTCCTACATATTACCTATGATAAATTAAGTGCAATGGAGCTGCAATCGTCATTTTATTCTTTCTCAACGTGGGAAGTCTCCGATATATAATTTTTACAAAAGTTGTCCTAATTAATTAATTATATAATTATTAAATTGATCGAAGTACGATCGTGAAAGGATGGATAAGTATGAAACCATTGAGATCGTGGGAGAGGGCAGTTATGGAATCGTTATGAAGTGTCGTCACCCCAACAGTGGACAGATTGTCGCTATAAAAAAGTTTTTGGAAACCAAGGAAGACGTACACGTGCGAAAAATGGCATTTCGTGAAATTAGAATGTTGAAGGTAATACGTGATTTAAAAGTTATTTATTTTAGTTGCATACGTTACAATATTTAATTAAATAATTACACAATGGTGACAAATAAATTAAGTTGATAAATAAAGAATATCATTATTATTGTATTGGGTCTGGGAAAAATTTCGTGGCGTTTTTTTAGTAAAATTCAACTGGTTTTATTACAGTGTGAAAATGAATTTATTTAAACGAAATATGCTCCATTATTACTCGTATCGACAATGTTTCGCCATTTTCCGGGTAGACCCATGATGCCATCGGTGAAGAACTTCTGTGGTTTCTGGTTGAAAAACTGAATCAAGTGGTTTTCACAGGCTTCTTTTAAAAGCAGCTTAATTCCATTGAGAGAGTTCTACAGAGATCGGAATAAGTGTTAGTCAGAGGGTGCTATGTCTGGACTATACAGTGGAAGCATCAAAATTTTCCAACCAAGGTCTCGCAATTTTTGACGGATCATCAAAGAAGTATGTGGTCGGGCGTTGTCATGATGGAAGATAACACCTTGCCTATTAATCAATTCGGGCCATTTCCTTTCAATTGCTTGGGGTAATCTCTCTAGTTGTCCACAGTAGAGTTGAGAATCAATCATCTGACCAACTGGAAGGAGCTCATGGTGGATTCCCTTCCAGTCCCACCACACACACAGCATTACCTTTTTCGCCGTCAATCCTGGCTTCGCGAACGCTTGTGATGGCTCACCATCCCTTGTCCACAATCTTTGACGCTTTCGATTGTCGTACGTGATCCATTTTTCATCACCGGTTATGACACGTTTCAGAAATGGCTCGATTTCATTGCGATTCAGCAGCGCATCGCAGATGTTAATTCGGTCTATCATGTTTTTCGCGCTCAACTCATGAGGAACCAGTACGTCGAGCTTCTTTTTGTAGCCAGCTTTGTGAAAATGGTTCAAAACAGTGTTGTGATCAATGCCTAGCTCCATACCAATATTGACACTGCTGATATGCTTATCTTGCTGGACGTTTTCAAGAATTTCATCAGCTTTTTCAGTGATTGGACGACCAGAGCGTGACTTATCTTTCACATCAAAATTACCAGAACGAAAGCGAGCGAACCATTTCCGCTCAGCAGATTTTGATAAAGTACCTTCACCGTACACAGCACAAATTTTTCCACAAGTCTGCACAGCGTTCTTTCTTTTGTCGTAATAATATTGCAAAATATAGCGCAACCACTGCTCCAATTTTGATGTTTATACACTCAAACTAGCGCTCGAAGTGTCACCTTTCCAACGAGCATTTAGTGGTGTCGCTGCGATCTGTGTTTCCTGACTTATTTGCAATTGATGCCATCCATCGGGAAAAACGCCACGAACTTTTTCCCAGACCCAATATTATGTTAATTCATGATTATTTGGCCATCGTAAAACTAATTCTTAATGACTCTTCCTACGATCGAAACTTAGCATTTAATTTAACATATGACCATCTTTTAATTGTTATATTCTAATTTTAACCATTCTTATAATGAGATCGTAATGGGGAATGATTTATTTAACTCGTAGAAACTTCGTCACGACCATTTGGTAAATTTGATCGAAGTGTTTCGTCGACGGAAGCGTTTTTATCTGGTATTCGAATACCTCGATCACACTGTGCTGGACGAGCTCGAGGAGAACTCGGGTGGGCTGGGTCTTCAGAAATCGCGAATGTACATTTATCAGGTTCTTCGTGGCTTGAGCTTTTGTCACGCTAATTATGTGAGTTTTTCATTTTTGAGACATACTTATGTAAGTTCATCACTTCATGTTTTATGGATAACTGAGATAAATTTGTCGAAGAACTGTGCGCTCAGGCACATCGCCTTTGCATTCATACCCTTTTAATGAATGGCAATGAATATGCTGGATTCTGCAGCCAAGCAGGAAGAAAAAAATAGAGTGTGCAAATAAAGACACGTGTTTCTCGTTGCTGGTGTGATTTCGCACGTCTCAATAAAGATTTTTTTTCCTTATATCATTTATTTTCATTTATTTAATATAATTATTGCATTTTTGTTTTCAATAAAATGCATGTGTATATGCCGGATGAGAAAGCTTACGATCTATCCGCGAATTGATAAATTTTAATTCCATATATATTATTAAATGAATAAAATGAACTCAAATCATTATATTTTTAAGGATAAATGGCATTTCACTTTTATTAGATAATGCATCGTGATGTAAAGCCAGAAAACGTATTGGTCTCACTAAACGGTGTGATTAAATTATGCGATTTTGGCTTTGCGAGATTCGTCACAGGACCAAACGAGTCCTGCACGGATTATGTTGCAACCAGATGGTATAGAGCACCCGAGTTGCTCATCGGTGATCGACACTACGGGAGTCCAGTGGACATATGGGCACTGGGCTGCCTCTATGCTGAAATGGTAACAGGAGAACCATTATTTCCAGGGGACGGCGACCTTGATCAGCTTTATCAAATCACCAGGCTTCTCGGTACGATTTCGGCTAATTCCGACTTTCCCCAAATGTAAATTATCGAAGGAGAACTGTCCTGATAATTTTTCTAACAACTGCTAAATGCTCCTTATCAATTCATACTTTTTACATCTCGTCACAATATCCCGTAACAATAAACACTTTCCTTCATAAATTCTTTATTTTCCTGAATATTTCATAATCTTTGCAAGTCAATTCTCTATTTTGCTGATAATTTTATAATTTTCCTGGTTAAGAGTACCCTTATATTTGCAGGTATATGATGTATCAGTTGTACGGATTTGCGAAATTTATTTCTAAGGATATTTGTTCCTAAAAATTTAAAGAAGACAAAACTTTTTAAAAATGTTGACCAGATTAAATTTATAGATATTGTTTGCTTTAAAGATAGAAAACATGAGTTTCGAAAAGAACGTCAAACGAGTGAATCGTCTTGACGGCCTTTGTAAGTCGTTAATTAATAATCAATAGTAATGTTTTGTATGTTTGGGGAATGTATTTAAAGGATGCATATCGTAAAAATAAGAACACCTTGAATACAAGATGAATAATATTTATTTTAAATCGTCGATTTCCACAGTTTCGTCGGGTGGTGCTTAAATAGATAAAGCAGAAACTAGAGCTAGATAATTAAATATAGCACGTATGATGTCGATT